>JAUCMR010000087.1:75277-86439 GCA_032357425.1 Enteromius argenteus
CTCAAAAACCAATAATTAATTCCTTTAAACTAAAGAAATAAAGCAGCCCCCCCCCCCAGCTCATTTACAAGATAGATTGATCCAGTGGTACAAAACAACGGCAACGAACGCCAGCCGGTCCTTTACAAGCATGGGTCGACCCTGGAAGACAGCACAGTGCCTAGACAGCACCCCACCTCTGTCCTCCACCCATAGGTAACTTAAACTCAAAAGAAATGACTGTTAGTAAATTATACCACTAATAACTAGAAAGCGTGCACCCAAACTAGTCAATCATGGTATAAAAATTGACACAAACTAGAAATAAAACAATTGACCAAATCGGTGTCTGTAATTCTTATGAAGTATAAATTGTGTGATTTGAACAAGGATTAAGTTAACCAATAAATCAGTCAAACATATATACAACCAAAATAAAGGGTATGTACATGTGTGTGGGTACCGTCTTTACTGTGTGGCCACATCGCATCACACACCTTTTAAGATGTCTTGGCCAACTTCTAAGTCTGATAAGTGTATATCACTCTTAGAAAGTCAATTTTTAGGAGGCACATGCAGTGCAGATCGCAAGTTGTATATATATATGTATAGATATTATATATATATATATATATATATATATATATATATATATATGAATGTATATATAATTCATAAATTATATGATATATATAATTAAAAATGTTATGTATTCATCAACTACTGATATGTTAAGCACAGTGTAAGTATAATTAACCAAAACAAGATATATATATATGTATATTTTTATTATTTGCAATAAAATACATTTTAACTTAAATAAAATCAAATACAAAAAACATGATGTAACTAAAGAAGTAAAAAATGAAATAAATTAATAAACTATATATAGAATAATAATAAAATTCATAAAAACACAAAACAGTAACTATTAACTAAAAAATATTAAATATAATATTTTAGATTACTAATATAACATAAAGTGCTGTATTTATGCCTTCCAAAGAAGTTACCAAGTCATAAACTTTCTGTTTAATTAGGCTTTGAAAACAGACGGAAACAATTTGTGGCCAGTATGGAAATTCTTGCACATTTTCCTAACAAAGAGTTCACATGAATGTCAACCGTTTGTGCTGTGAAGAACATCATCTCTACATCTAATGAACATGGAAAAGATGACAGATGAAGCACTTTGATGAGTTTTCTTGACCAGATAATGACTTGGTTTAAAAATATATACCTTACTTTTTGTGGTTTAAATAAATAAATGCCTTCCTATTTAAGGTTTAAATATCTATAAGATGGTTTCAACGACAACATAAGCAAACGTTACTGCGCATGCGTGCTTTTGTGGCCCTACCTTAACTTCCAGTGAACATCCCAATAGAATCAATAACAACAGCTAAGTCCTTCTAGAGTAGTATGTAGTAGAGAAATATGTTCGCTGTGTAAATCAGACAGATTTATTAAAAATGCAAACTCATTCTCTGCCAGCAGGAGGTGAAACGAGAGTTTTCCGCGGTAAAGGCTGCAGACAAAGCAGCTCTGAGCTTACAAACGCTGCCTTACACGCAGGATGAAATGAAAATTAGTTGTTTTCTAAATATTTAGTTCAATTTAACACATTATAAAAAAATTATTAAATAATTAATTAAAGTGGTCTCTGGAATCACTCTGTGCATTAAACACTTGAACAAATGTGAAACACTGAAAAACAATGTATCAGTTTCCACAAAAATATGAAGCAGCACAACTGTTTTTTTTGTTGTTGTTGTTTTTGTTTTACACTGATAAAAATCTGAAATGTTTTTTGAGCAGTAAATCAGTATATTAGAATGATATATGAGCGATCACGTGACACTGAAGACTGGAGTAATGATGCTGAAAAATCAGCTTTGCTTCACAGGAATAAATTCCATTTTAAAATATACTAAATTACAAAACGTTATTCAAAATAGTAATAATATTTGAGAATATTAATGTTTTTTTGGATCAAATAAATGCAGCCTTTTTAAAAAAAAAAAACATTCAAAATATAACTGCGCTGTATAGTATTATAGCATCATGTTTTGCACAGGAAAACAATCACGTATTACAGAAAATGTAAATATCTAGTGAATTAAATGCACGTTTACAAAAAGGCTATTAATTGTCCATCATTATTTTCTTCTTTCTTTAGCAGTGACATTTATGAAAACTTTATGGACAGCAATTGTTCCTATGTGTGACATTTTCATTTGCCTTTAAAGTCCAGATGTTTGCCCATCACTCGCCTGTCCAGAGACTTAAAAATACGAGGCGACAGTGGCTTCAAATCTTGAGAGTGCAGATGAAAGAGTGTGATGAGGCTTTCATCTCTAGAGAAAAGGTCACAAATACCCTGGTGCAATGTATCACATGCTGATAGATGTTTTAGATATAAGAATAACTTGCAAAGACCTTGTTTAAATCTTCAGGTTAACGGTGCATCTGTGACCAGATCGCCTTTGAAGGCCGGTGATGGGGACGAGGGCCCGGCGGCTTCAAACACCAGCAGTCGCTTCAGCCCCAAAGTTTCCTCATCGCCCAGGGGAGAATGGGAAGGCTAGTTCTGTATCGAAATCTGGGAAAAAAGAGAGTCAGATTTGCCAACCACAGTGAAATCCCTCTCATGGGGAACTTGAGGAGGCTGACATTTTTAGATCACAGCTAGGGTCAACAGTTAAGTTAATGAACTTAAAGGGCACCTTAGATTTCAGAAGAACTGAGACCTCATTTATTACCAACTACCCATACTTATACTTCATTAAATCCTTTTGAGATTGTAAGACAGTTTACCACTGATAACCATGCCCAGATATACTTACACATATATTTCTGGCATTTTATATACACTGATAATACACTGACTAGGGGAAATTTGCAAAATTCTGCAGAAATTCATTTGAACATAGTCACACGTGATTAACAGGACTAAATAAACTTAAAATAGATTATAACAGTTAATTCAGGACCATTGATATGCTATAAAGATATTTAAAATATATTTAAAAATATATTTTATATTAAAAAATATTTTAAAATATATTTTATTTATTTTGTGTTGTTATTTTATGTTACATTTGAGATATTTTGCTGTGTTTTTGGTCATTTTTATATTTTTTTATATGACTATAGTTTCTATTATTTTTTAGATGATAGTTTTCTTAGTTTGGCAGCTGCATAGAAACATTTTATATTTTCTGTTTTCATTTTAAATTTAGTTAAATATAGTAATTTTGTGTGGTTTGATTGAGTCATGTTTATATATCTTTCATGTCTATAGTCTTTATGTTTTAAGATTTACATTTTTGTAGTACAGCAACTACACAGAAACATTTTATATTTTCTGTTTTCTTTTTAATTTGAATTACACTTTAGTAATTAAAATTAATAATTTAGTAATTAGTAACTTTTAGTTTACATACGTGTGTGTGTGTGTATACATATAGGGTATGATATGTTTTATATATATATATATATATAATTTATTTATTTATTTATATGATATATAGCCTAAATATAAAATATTATATTATATACAATTTTGTATATATGTATATTGTATTATATATTTTTAGATTTAGCCTATATATTTTCATATTGTTGTTTTTATTTTTTAGATGTTAAACTTTTTTTAAATTTTATTTTAGTTAATATTAATAATAGCCTACATTACACCAAAATAAAAATGCCTGTTAATTTTGCAGCATTATTTTTCTTTTTCATTAGGGACATATGAAAAGTTCATAGACAGTTGTTGTTCCAATTTTGATAATAATTGTAAGAACTGAAGACACTTTAATCTTTAAGGTTATCATTACCTTTTTTATACATCCATTTAAAAAAATTTATTAAAAATATTAAGTTTATTATACTACAAATGAAAATAAAGAAACTACTGAAAAATTTGTAGAATTCCTTAAGTCTACAAAAATACAGATAGCCTATCTGCTTAAACTTGTGCCTCAAACTAAACTTTTAGTAACCTATCTTTTAAATATCTGACGCTACTAACATGAAAAACGTTGCTTTTGCCTATGTCCTGGAAGTTCAGCCAGTCAGATTAAAAATGCCATTTTTGTTGTTGTTGTTGTTGTTAAATATGCATATAGCATCGGCATAACTTTTTCCTCACCTGTCAGTCACTTCTCTTGTGCATGTAGGTGCACATACAGCAAATCCAGCATGACTGGAGCGAGTGAGTGTGACCTTAAGCCTGATGCATGAATTCAAGGTGCATTCCCGGCGTTCCCAGCGGAGGCACAGGGATTACGGACTCCTATCTCTCAAGGACACACTCGCTCAGGTGAGCTGTGTGGTATCAGTGCCTGGGCTGTCCTTCGGTTCCCATAAGCCCCTGTGTGCCTAATTTAATCCCACACGAACCCACACACCTCCCGCGGCCCGCGAAAATCCCATGGTTTATCTTAGTGTGTCATAAGAAGACGCTATTCTACGAAATCCTGCTGCAACACACTCACACACATATACACACATTCAGCAGGAATTATTAATATGTGTGTTAATATGATTTGCTTGAAACGCTTTGGGGTGTTTTTATGATATAGCGTAGCATAATATTAGGGGTTTCTATTAAAGAGACAAATCCTCACAATATCTGGAGTCAGTGCAGATGCATGTATCTTTATATAAATAAACAAACACACTATTGATCAATTCAGATCAATATTTGTTTTCAAATCAATATGTATTTAACTTTGGAACCACAAGGTAATATGATGTGTCTATGGAGGCTGAAAGGGCCAAAACTCGTGTGAAATTTGTTGGTGTCAACATGTACTGTAGTCAGTGGTATTGCCACAATTAACTTTATTTTTGTATTTATACACATGCACATTCTTGTAATCTTAGTGCATCACCACATTTAGTAGCCTACCTGTAAAGATGCAGAGTTTAGACAACAACATTGCATGTGTTTCTCAACACACACTTTCTGGTCATATTAGAATGTGTAATCATTTTTCTTTTTCATTTTTTTAAAAGCAGATTTACCCACACATTAATCCTTTCTTTAAAGTGCCCCTATTATGGGTAATGAAAACTTCATATTTTAGTTTTGGAAGTCGCCAACATTGAGTTAAAAGAGGCACCTAGTGGCAAAAAATGAATTTTACATTTTCATTCAAAACAATGTTTCATGTTGAATCAACATGAAATGGCTTGGGATTCATTTCAATGATTCAGAGTCGGCTCTTTTTTTTGAGAGACAATAACTTTATAGATGGTGCACTTTCATATTTAAAATTTTGAAAGATGTTTTAAATTAATTTAAAGTTTCACAGCATATACCAACATGCCAACACCTTCGGGAATAAACATGACGTCTGATTTTTCATTGCGACACATATGCAAATATATTCTCAAATGCAGAAATTTCATTGTCTGCTATGCATGTTGTCGCGTTAAAGTGGACAAAGAGTTCATGTTGAAATGCTCACATTTTTAAGTGTTGCACTTAAAGACTTTTGGCCCTGTCTGCCTTCCACATACGTCTGTTGTATTCAGCCAGCAGGATTTCTGCATGTGCCTGTGATGCTTAGACTGCTTTTACTGTGACAGTGTGATAAAACACAACATTATCCCCTCAACAGATTACACACAAACACCAACGCGTATTTTCTGTCTGTCAGAGATCCAGGTTTGATCACTTAACGCTCTGTGTGTTCCAGGCCCACTCGTGATTGATAACTGAGGCCAGACGTGGAGTGGTCCACATTGTCTAAATCAAGCATTATTTAATGCAATGATTAGTTTTAAAGCCAACAGATTGTGTAAGAAACAGATTACAGAGAACTGACACTGATTTGCACAGGAGAGCATGGAAGGTTAAAGCATGCATAATTGAAAAGTGAGATCTGAAAATCTTGAGAATGTGAAAGTTCAAAAGGTGGCCTTCAAAGCCCTCATATGGAAATACTTTTTTCCAAAAGAGCAAACAGTGGCGACTGGGTAAAATGTGAAGCATATTGATTGGTCAGTGCGTTCTGTTGCTCCCACATTATGACCAGTGGCATTTACCAGCTCATTTCTGCAGTTAAAGTAAAGTTTGACGCTCTCATTTATATCATATACTTTTTTAAAATCATTGTGCTTTTTTCCCTCAGGTGCACTTATAATGGTAGCCAAGGCTTTTGTGCTAAAAAAAGGGTCATAGTTTAGTTTTACAACCATTTTATACCATTTCTCAAGCCGTTTTACTTTTATAATTTGAAAATAAAATGTAAAAATAAATCTTGATTTATTCCATCAGGAATGAATTGGATGGTGAATGGATAAAAAGCAATAAAAAGCTACTCAAAAACCTATTATTAATTTCTTGGGTTAATAAAATGAAATAAGTGGTTTTAAAAAAAAAAAAAGTAATACATGGGCTACATATATATCTATATGCATCTGTCTCTATATACTGTATATATATATATATATGAATAAACAAACAACCATTTAGTTTATTAGGAATAAATGCCTACGTTAGTCAGATATGATCTTATCAACAGTTTCCAGCAAACATCAATGGCCTGAAGGAAGAACTATACCACTTTTCACCCCTGGCTTCCTTCTGGATATCTTCTCAAACCTCACTCAAGGAACATTTCCAAAAAAATGTTTCCTTCCATCTCCCTTCCATATTCTTGTCAAAGCACAACACTGAAGGTATCCAGCCAGCTGGTAAAGCTCCAACAATATAAAACCTTGAGTCTTTGCCTTATTTTGGAATACAACAGTTTTTAGACCAAACTGAGATCATTAGATCATTCCTCTAATACACTCCCATGCTGAATTCTGTGTATTTTAAAACATAAATATGCTTGTAATCTACAGAAAGCAGTTTTATATGCTCCGGTCAGTCTCAGACACATAGACCTTATGCATTAGAACTTGATTGTTTACAATAATGACAGTTAATCATAACCATAAAGTTAACTTTGTGTATTCGTGTAATCACTCAGGAGTATATAGTATATAGAGTATATAGTGACACAAACCATGAAACACCACATAAATGAACTGATCCATGACTTATACTCACTATACTGTTGTTTTCCCTCCAAAATCATGTCACTTCCTGAGCAGTGATGTCATTAAGGGAGTGGCTTTTGTTTGTTAAAGAGATTTTACAGAAAACTAACAGGATTCCATGAAAAAATGTATTATCAGCTTAAACAATATGTTTTTTTTTAAAACAGAATATAAAAACAGAAACATATCAAATCAAAGTGATTTATAATTCACTTATATTTAATTGTGATATTGAAATAAAAAAATAGTTTCATATTTTATCCAGTATACATTTAAAGACCTTTAAAGGGGGGAGTGATATATTATGTGACCTTGGAGTACTTTTTGAGGCATTTTGCGAGTTTTCTGTGGATGTGTGTCTGTGAGAGCAGGAGGTTGTGGTGTTCCTGGCTTCAGTCGTTCATTGTTTCAGCGATTCTGCTTCCTGTTGAGGCTGTGAGGGGTTCTGTCCGGCCCGGCTGGCTCTGCAGTAATTGTAGGGTGTTTGGGTCTGGTTGTCTTGTGATAAAGGATCAAAGTTGACCACTGCCCGGCACTAAACGCCTGTGTTAGCAACACATGTCAACAAACGACATTTACAACCAGCGTTTCCTCCCGAGGAGGAAGTGTACAGCGCTCTGCTGCCGTTACAATAGATACCGTATCTCTTTATCCGGCCGTTCCGTGCACTGGTCGATGAGTTGGAGAAAAGGAAATTTTACAAATGTCTCTTGAGCAATGAAAGGTTTAAAAGGAACCAGTTTAATGCTTTATACCTGCATGCATTTTTTAAAAATGTTAAAATTTCAGGGGGTGTCTGCTCAGAATGGCTTACTACTCATTTTATATGTGGATTTTCTGGATGCATGGAATGCCCACATGACTAATACATTTGCTAAAATGTGAATAGAACCAGAAAACTGTGACACAATGCAATGCAATACTCAGACATGATATAAGTTGTCATTTTGAAACTCTTAACTACTTATTTTGTTAAATAGTCAAAAGGTCCAGTATGTAGAATTGAATAAACAATCAAATAAAAATAAATAATAATATTGCTTGATTAAATATTCAACATACTTAAGCCTTTATTTACATACTTATTTTTAAAACATTTTAAGACATTGCTATTTGTGCAGGTAGTTTACAGTGCATTTCATTTGAATCAAAACAAAACTGCATTAAAAAAAGAAAATAAACAAGAAATAGTCTACTATACTAGTACAGTATTAACTAGATGCTAACTAGATGCCACTGAATTAATCAAGCAACACGGTTAAGTTAAGCGCAGCAGTTTAACATATTACCATTTAAACCAGTTAACCCAGGGTCATTCTAACTGTGGTAAATGAAATCCAGAGTTATTTTATTTCATGTTTTACTTTAGCTAGGGTTAATAATTAATATTCATATGCTGACCTTTCGTAAAACCCTGAGGTAACTTTCTCATTTGCATATTTTACGGTGTCACTGTCATCGATTGGACTTATGCGGCACACAGCCTGTTTACATCTCTATCCTCATGTACAATGTGATACCAAGTTTTTGCTGCATTGACTTTTTGGTCTATAAAGGTAGGCATGGAAAAATTTTACACTAAATCAAAATGTTTTTTGTTTCTCTTTTCCCTTAAAGGAACATGCCACTGTTTTTGAAAATAGGCCCCTTTTCCAACTCCCCTAGAGTTAAACAGTTGAGTTTTACCGTTTTTGAATCCATTCAATTGTTCTCCGGGTCTGGCCGAGCACGTTTACCTGTAGTTTAGCATAGATCATTGAATCTGATTAGCATTTATCAAATCTACCATTAGGATCTCGCTCAAAAATGACAGAAGAGTTTCAAAAATGTTCTACGGTATTTAAAATTTGACTCCTCTGTAGTTACATTGTGTAGTAAGATCAATGGAAAATGAAGTGTTGTGATTTTCTAGGCTGATATGGTTAGGAACTTGCAGGATTACCCTGGGAAAAAGGGGCACTAAATCCACTTCTAAATTATAGAGAGAAAAAAAGCAGGGTTTAGAACAAGAAAGTTTAGCGCAGTATGAAAAGCTTTCACATACCATTTTAAACCCTAAAGTAGGGTAATATTGTACTGTAAACATAAGCAAACATTAATGTGAGTGCTTGTTTTTTAGTGCACAGGTCTTCTGAAGGGCCTCATCTTGTATCTGCAGTCAGTGGTGTGTTGTGCCAGGCCTGAAGTCACAGAAAAGCTTGAATTTGTCACTGTCTTTACTCAAGCACTTGGATATCTCCCCCCGAACCCCCCGGCCTCCTGTTCCACACCGCTTTGGCAGGAACAGATCTCCTCACAGGCCTGAAACTGCTTCATGGGAATTATGGCCGAGGCTATTACAGTTTGTTCTTCCAAATGTACTGAGGGGCTGATGGTCTGGGCAAAGTGCTCCATCTTGGATTGACTGTGCATCTGTGCTCTCAGTAACAAAATGAGAGTGAAAAGCATTGGTCAGCACGGGTCTTCGTCCCATCTGTCCATTCTGCTGATTAAGAGAGGTGGAAAAACTACAAAACTCTGTGGTTTTTGCAGCCCAAAGTAAACGTGGAAAAGAATCCATATGCATTCTTTTAAAACTAGTTTCAAGTTAAAAGGGGCAGAGAGATTTTCCCTCCTTTGAAATATAATTAATGTACTATTGTGCAGAAGTAGCTACAGAATATAAACTGCGGTGCGTTCGTTAAACGGTAACTTTATTCAAGTAGCGAGGTTACTTCTGTGTCACTAAAAAGACCCTTTGTAGGATTAACTGGTTCGGTATGTTGTATATAATATGAAATATGGGAGAAAATCAAAACTGCAGGTAGGGGGCAGCAAGTCACTGTCTGAATAAGAGAGTCCCTGATTCATTCATTCAACCTATTTGTTCAAAACGGCTGATTCATTCAGAAACGAAGCACAAGAATATGTTTATGAAAGGATCACTGAATCATTGAATCATTTAGTCAAAAACAAAAAATCATTGACTTTGTTTGGAACTATTTTCTTTGGCTGAATAGTGCAAAAACAGACAATATCGTGCATAAAAGGGATGTCACTTAATATTAATATAAAAATATGTATTTATGAAATAATGTTACGTTTTAATTTGATATATAATAATGATGCAAGACGAATGGTGCAAGAGCATTGAGTTCAAGGCTGGCATTTGGAAATATGACAATATGAAGTCATATTACTCAACTAAAATAACACTAAACCAAGCAGCTTTCTTTTTTTAATATACAAATGAACCGGCTTCTAAATTAGCTTTTTTCACATGAAATTTCTGATCTTGTTGACTCCTTTTAAAATGATCGGCCCATGAAAACTCATGGTAAAAACAATATTAAAAGTTACAGCAACTTATCCAGCGGCGTTTAGGTTACAGGAACCCTAAGCAAATCTCTGGGAGGGGCCAGTGAAATCTCGAAAGCATACCGTGGGCTGGAACTTACGACAAATATAATTAACAGTGTGAAGTTGCCTACCTTATCAGTGTGAGAATGAGTTTTTCCTGCAGTATTTAACGTTGTTCAGTCCTTCACGTTCTTGACATCTCAATGGCTTTAAACTCTTGGCTGGTTAATTCCTGGAAGTTTGCCATTAAAAGCAATCGAGAGTGTAAGAGGTAGTGTTTGTGAGTAACTGTGGTCAACCTTATCGTTCCGCTCCAAGTGTGAAGGAGCAACTCAAGTGTCATAATCTTCCACTGCAGCCCGTTCATCCACTTCCTGTTTAGTTTAGTCAAGAGGGACATGTCTTTGTAGAAACTGTAAATCCTAAAGCTAATCTAAGCCAGAAGCACAAGACCAAGGAGGAATTGCTGGATAACCCATAATGATAGTTTAAGACTTTACTTTTCTTATTCATGCTAACCATTTGTTCCAAATCTAGTGAGCTGCTACCACTTTAAGCAGATTCACAATGTGTAGGATTTTCCAAAATGCACAATTATTTCTTGTTCTTAATCCCAGAATGCATTACAATTTTGGGGAAAAATATGCAAAATGGTCTAATAACCCTGTTGAAAAAAACAGGATATGCTGGTTAGGTATGTTTTGAAGCTGGGATGCTGGTTTGATCTAGTTTAAGCAGGTCTATTGCTGGTTTATGTTGGCCCTTAGCTGGTTTAAACTGCT
>JAUCMR010000087.1:86539-105730 GCA_032357425.1 Enteromius argenteus
AACCCTGTTGAAAAAAACAGGATATGCTGGTTAGGTATGTTTTGAAGCTGGGATGCTGGTTTGAGCTAGTTTAAGCAGGTCTATTGCTGGTTTATGTTGGCCCTTAGCTGGTTTAAACTGCTCCAGCTATCTTAAGAACAGGGGCCTGTTTCATAAAACAAGTTTGCCAAATAAGCCAGGCTTATTTGTGCAAGTCTGACTAGTTTTGAATCAAATCAACTAACAGTAAGTCAGACTGAAATAAACCTGGGGCCTGTTCCATAAAACAAGTTTACTAAATAAGCCTGGCTTATTTCAGTTTGTCTGACTTATTTTGAACCAGATCAACTGACAATTAGTCAGACTAACTGAAATAAACCTGGCTTTTTGATAAACTTGTTTTATGAAATGACATGACCAGCATAAATCAGCAAAGAACCTAGCTTATCCCAGCATCCCAGCTTCAAAACATACCTAACCAGTATATGCTGTTTATTTCAATAGGGAAATGTGTCAGAAATAATAATTAATATACATTGTAAGTAATACTAATAAATTATGCAATATATTATATGTTAAAAAAAACTGATTAAAACTATATGAAATGGAAATTTTTAATAAATTATTATTATTATTATTATTACAGATTTCAGTGCTTTAATAGGTTGGTATATTAACATTATATCAGTTAATGAAATTACGGTATTTAACTGTAAATTGAACTTAAAACTGCAAAACCTAAAACGTTGTTACCATATTTTTTATGGTCGAATTCCGACAACCAATCAGTCACGGACAAAGTGAGTGTCGTGCACACAAATGACTCAGTGATTTACTTCCTCTCAAAAAACTAATTTTAATTAAAACAAAAATGTTGAATCATTAACAAGTTTATAAAACAGTGATTTAGTTACATAAATAAATTGATATCGGTGTATCAAATCTTAAATTCAACTTCATGAGAATGTTGACACGGGTGAAGAAGTACAATCGTTTACCTTTCATAATAAATAAAATGGAGAAAAAAAAAGATATTTCTTTTTCTAAACAAACAAAAAAGAAAAAGAGCTACAGACATACCTCTAAGGAAGGGGACACTCGACAATGTTTTTGCACCAAAAAACATAGGAAAACTGCTTTTTAAAGCACAGAATACAGAACCATTCAGCTAAAATTAAAGACAGTAAAGTTGTAACCAAAGTCGGTTGGCTTTCATTTTTAACGAACAAGTTTGGTAGTTAGAACTCCAGTTTGGTTATTTTAAAGCGTTAAGACAAGGCAAGAAAGAAGGCTGTTTTTGTTTCGTTGAGGAATCCTATAGGAACGAAAAGAAAAACAAGAAACATAAAAAAAAAAACAACAACCAAACAAAAGCGTTTAAAAAACGTTTGAACAGTCAGACCTACACAGCAACTTTCTGTCTTGCACAAAGTTAAGATGTCAGCAGATAGGCATGTACATGTTATTGTGCATAAAAATGGAGCTTCGTCGTGACTCGATTATTGTGGAAAGAAACAAGAGCGTCAGGCCAATCGCTCGGCATGTTTGCGTTAACATCAATACTGTTGGATCTACATTTCTAGGCGTTTTTTGAGGCACGTGGGCCTGCGTTTCTTGCATTCCCAATTCTTAATGCTAAGGCTTGCTGCTCTGGTTCACTGGGTGTCCGTCCAAACCACTGGTGCCCTGCGCGGTCAGGTCTACGCCAACGCATCCCGGACCGCTCGGATCGTGCATCGGAGGTGGCTCTGCATAGATACCCAGCACACAGGTTCACTGCCCGATTCCAGCCCCGACAGCACGGCTGTGTTCGGAATAACACGCTAGCGTACTGCTACTGCTGCTAGTATGGACACTGTGCAATGCAATGCGCTTTAAATTGGATTAAATGTGAAAAAACACCCAGTTTCGTTTGCAAGATGAACTGAATTAAACATGCAACGTCATGAAATCACGTGAATTGTGAAATAATGCCTACCATTTCGCATACTACTCATAACGCAGTGAGCAGCGTGCTAGCCTTCCGTTCCGAACACAGCCCGAGGCTCGCTTTTAGTCCCTCTGATATGTTTTGTTTCAAACCAAGGTACTGCAGCTTCAAGTATTTTGCATTACATAGAATATTCTTTTTATAAATTAGTTAACGTATACATTTTTTCAATATTCAGACATATACTATCATATATACAGTACAATAAAATGCTCTCATTCTTTCATGACCATTTTTTTCTTCTTTTTTTTTCTTTTTTTCAAAGAGAATCCCTGAGATGTATGTCGACAGTCGCTAAGTTTCCACAAGCGCAAGCACAATGGGGTTGAAGAGTGTGTGTGTGTGTGTGTGTGACATGCTTTTGGACGAAACAGCACTGCAAAGCCACGCAATTAGCCTGGTGAACTGAAAAGGAAACTAAAAAAAAATGGAGACGTGTTTTTGTTTTTCTTGTTTCTAACACTTCTTTAGTACACTGGTAACGTGTGACTGGTTCAGGAAGGAGTAAAGCTGAAGCCGTACGAGGTACTTGTCACTTAGGATGGAGGTGTTGTTTGGTTTAAAGCCATATTTCTTCTTCACTTTGAGGCTGTGAATGTTTAACAGAGAGAGATCTGGAGTGCTGTGTGGACTTTCGCCACTGGACAACATATACTCAGTGTAAACCGAAACGTCGTGACATACTCTCACACGCTTTCGCACAAATAAAGGGGAAACACACAAACTTCCACAACATGACAACGTTCCACTTTTTTTTTCCGTTTTTTTTTTGCGCAAACGTAAGTCTATACACATAATACCGGTGTGGTTCGTATTGTTTTTGTCATTTCGTTCTTTTTTGTTTTTTGACTTAGAAAGCGTACAAAGGCGGACTAGCCGAAGCGCTCGCGCACGAGCATCATGAGTTTCTTTTTGCCTTTGTATATCTGTTTCAGGTTGTCTATGAACTGCGTGAACTGAATGTGTCCGTCGTGCGCCATGAGGAATGTCTCTCTGGCTTTGCTGAGGAACTCGATGAACTCGCTGTAGTGCCGCGGGCTGATGTGCGTGAGCCGCGAGTGCGTTGTGTTGATGTAGGCCCCAATCGTAGCGTCCAAGAGCTGTCTTAGCGGGGCTTTGTCCAACGACATCAACTTCCCAGAGTTCCTGCGGCTGTGCAGCGCCACCATGCCGGGCGTGGTCAGCGTGCAACGTCGCAATATGTCCGAAAGCACGGTGGCACACTTGACGCTCTTTACCACCAGCGGGATGATGGCGGCTAGTTCGTTCTTTCCCAGCGAGTGGCTGAGCGCACAAGCCCAGAGCACATCGTTGATGGCCGGATGCGTGTCCTGGTTGTAGCTCAGGTTCAAGTGCGCCATCGCAAGCGTGGCCAGTTTGTATGCCCGCATTGGATAGCCGCGGTGCTCCATGTAGCGCGCAATGGTGAAAAGCTGCGTGTAGCTCATGCCCGTGGTGGCTGCGTCCAGCACGATCTGGTAGGCCGTCTCAAAGGCGATGTGGTCCTTCTCGCAGAGTGTGAGGGCTGACAGCGCACAGTTCTGGGGGTCCTTCATGGCGCACTGCAGGGCTAGCGTCCGCGCGCTACTCGCCAGGTTCTCCTGCTGATGGCAGTCCAGGTGCAGCCGGACGATGGTGCTGTTGGACATGACCGTGGTGGCCACGATGCTCGTTGCCTCGGTGGGAGTGAAGAGGGTGAACCAGCTCTGCATGATGCTGTCCAGTGCGTAAACCCCTGCACACAAACACACACACAGATGAGAGAACAGAATGTCACTCAACTTCCGTAAAACAAAACTACTCCTGTTGACTGACTTTATGTTCATGCTGTGCTCAATTTGTCAAGGCACAATAAAAGTCTTCATACAATTTCATCAAAATGTTATAAATTATATATTTTTACTCAAAATGTCATTAAGCAATTATTTGATTTTTTTTTACATTTTTTTTTATTTTTATTTAAAATGTTCAAATGTAAGATCCAAATATACCCCAGCAACTTAAGACTGCTTTTGTGCTGCAGGGTCACATATTAAATATATTTATATATGATATAAATTATATAAATATAAATATATACATGTAAATACAGATAAATATTTTCAAAATATATACTGTATGTGTGTGTATTTATATACACAAAATAAATACACATACACACACACACACACATATATATATTATTTAAACAAAAACTTTTATTTTGGATGTGATTAATCACAATTTGACATCACTGATATATTACTATTTTTATTAATTATACTATTTTATATTTTTACATGTATGTATACTGTATTTGTTATTTAATTTTTATTAATATTAAATTCATAAAATTAATATTAATGCACCCATGATAATGTAATTTTTTGCAATAGCTATGCAATGATTATTATTATTATTTTACAGTTTAATTGAAATCATTACTAGTGCTCTGAAATGACTAATTGTGATTAATTGCACCCAAAATAAAAGTTGTGGTGTATATAATATATGTGTGTGTTGTGTAGATTTATTATGTATATATAAATACACACACACACACACATATATATTTGAGAAATATTTGTTATGTTTATATATGAAATATATTTATATATAATGTAAATTATATGAATGTCAATAATATATACATGTAAATATATGTAAATATTTACAAAATATATACTTTATGAGCTACAAGTTACTCATCGCTGTTTATTAGGTTATAAAAAAATTTCACTACCATACCATGGTAATGGCCAAAATCTGCTAAAAGTGAAAGCTGAAGGCTCAAACTTACCAACTTCTGTGGCACATGTGACTAGCCATCGTACCATCTCTCGCCGCCGCCAGTTGAGCGTTGAAAGCGTCATACGCATTACCTGTGATTTGTTACAAAAGAAAATGTAAGGAAAAGGGTAAAAACAGTTAAAGTAGAAGTCAAGGTGTGCTGATGGATACCTGAAGACCCAGCTCCAGGGAGACCTTCAGCAGAGTGATGTCCGGCAGACTGTCCATGAGCGTCGCTATCTTAAAGGCATCCTGCGCCAGTTTGAAGATATGAGAGGAGGAGTGAATGTTCTTCTGTATGGACTCTAATACTGTCTCTAGCCTTCGAGCATCACCTACAAACAACACAGAAAAACAACACGTGTTAAGACATAAACATCTGTCAAAAATAACACGTGACCAAAAAAAGTATAAAGAAAATGTTTTATATATTTTATACACATACATTTTTTCATGGATCATGCAAAACATTTTAAATAATAGTAAAGTGCTGTCAAACAATCCAAAATAAACGTTTTGTTTACAGAATATATATGTGTGTGTACTGTGTATATTTACTGTGTATATATAAATACACACATGCATGTATATATTTAAAAAAATATGTTATGTTTATATATTAAATATATATAATATAAAATATAAGAATATAAATATATAAATGTATATACATGTACATATTTTCACAATATATACTTAATGTGTGTGTATTGATATACCCAGTACACATAAATTACGTAAACATACATTTTATTTTGTATATGAGGTCCTATATTCCATATTTGTGAAGATTTGCTCATTGATTTGTTGTGATGTATCATAAATATCATAAATAGACAGAGTATCTTTTACATATTTCTCTATCTATATAACATATTACATTTAGGAGATGATTTATCCAATAAGCCTTACAAAAGAAGACAACAGAAGCAGTATAAAATATTCTAAAATATAAATGTGTTAATAATAAATAATACATAAATACAATATTTATGCATTCATGATTTAATGCTGCTATCAATATTCAGATATATAATATTAATTCAATTAATTTAATTAATATAATTTAAATAAAGATGATCAAACAATGACTACTAAGGTCCTCATGTCCGTTTCTATTAAAAACACAAGGGAGAATGTTTAATATTTTGTAAATATTTTATGGGATATAAACGGATTCACACAAGTGATGGAAATTTGACATGACTGGCCATTTTTGTAAACACTGCAAACAGTCACCAGTGACCTTGGAGAAACATCAGGTGCTCAGAAACCCTTTCCCCCGTCTACAGCACGCTCACACACACACACACACACACACACACAGCTGCATAATGAGCCGTGAGTCAGCACTAGTGCCAGACGCCCGGTGTGATGCAAGACGCTGAGAAAACCTTCAAACGCTCAGTTCTGGGACAGGATTTCTATTTATCACCAGCTTGTTGCTTTCCTCTGATTTCAGCTTCTCTGCACTGCGGTGCGATTAGATCTTAAAAATAGTGCTGCGAATTTGCAACTTCTCCAAGCGTCTTGTTTCTCCAAACCGAGGAGACCAATGCAGATTTGATTTTACGGTCAGGGCTCGTTGTTTAGCGGAAATGCGGTGCGCAGGCCTGCCATTAAGCAAACAGCGCTGTTGGGAGGGTAATTGCAGCCTGTGTGTGAGTGATGGACGCTGGCGAATGTGACGCTCTAACCTTTGGCTGCAGTGAGCATGGTGGAGGCCAGCTCACACTGCTGGGACTCGATGTGGCTGAGGGTGAACCATCGTGGGTAACGATTGGGGACGACTGATACTATATGGTGAGGCCGGGACATGTCGCCCGAAGGAGCCGTGGATTCCAACACTGGTAACCTGTGAACAAACAAATAAAATAAACATACAGATTAACATTCAAAGAGTTCATTCCAAACCCCATCATGTGGAAGAGTATAGTCAATCATCAACAACACATGACAGTGGTATAAGTAAGAGTTGCTTTTTTAGTGTAAAACTGTATTTTTCAGGCAGGTCTAACTAATGTGCAAAGCATGAAAAAAGACAACAAGCATACATTCTCTCATTTGTTTTCTGTGAGGTGTCTTTTTTTCTTTCTCATACAATATTGGTTTAGCAGAGCTGTAATCACAGACTATACAAACAACAGAAATATCAATTTTTACCATTACATGTGGACAATATTTGATAAAAAAAATCTTTAAATATAAAAATATAAAAAATATAAATATAAAAAAAATCTAATTTAATTTTGTGATATGAGAATATATATATATATATATATATATATATATGAAGAGTTAATTTGCAAAAACAATGATCAAAATGTATATATATATAGAGAGAGAGAGGGAGAATTTAATAATATATTGAGTAAAATAAATTCTGATGGATAACCATTTTTAGCAGTTTTCAAAAATCAATTTTTTTCATTCCTTTTCATTACAATCCTGAATATTTTCCCTGCTCTAGAACCATAGCAGAAGTTTCCTCTGGGAAAGGACAGTGTCGCCCTCAAACAAGAGGTTCTGCTGTATTGTTTTAGCCAGCTAACATGAGCCTGGAGGCGGCCCGCGGCCTTTACACACAACCCATTACTGACCATCCTGTTTGTCTGGACACTCACTGCGCTTCTGAAATACTACAATGAGGCCAGCAGGCGCTTCAGACTGGATTCAACCCTGTTTGAATCATGAACTTCAGAGATCTTAATAAGAGCATATTTTTGCTGTGCACTTACAGAATTGACATCCTCATTATGCGCAGATGTCGAATACGATCTCGTAAATTGCCTGTTAGTTGAATGTTGGGCATCTTTGATGGCTTTCCGAGGCTACCATGGCTTTCCGATCATATGCAACTAAAAATCATCTATCTGATCATGCATATTCATGTCGGAGCAGGATTTCGACTCCAGTGCTGCGCAAATATGTCAAAGCATCGTGTCCTGGCATGGAGCTAATTACCAAACCATCTACAAAGGGAATTGTATTATGAGGAGATCTGCCCTCGCCTGAGCCAATGCCATGGAGAGCAGTTATTTGGAGGCCACGGTCTTTTTATAGAGAAAGTCAATACTGAGCCCGAAGCTCCTGCGCTGGCTAAATTTAGGTGGATCTTTGTTTGATACCATCGACTTTATACGTGTATCCTGAGCTGCAAATCCCCCGGTAAACACAATCCAATCAAAGCATAATACAGTACCATACGGATTAGGATTTGTTTTTTGTGTGGGTTGGTCAAAAAAGGAAAATTAATAAAACATATGAGAGGAAATCCGTGACAAGGTGTCGATATAAATCTGTTGGACCAGCCTGAAGTTGGAAACCTTGCCAGAACCAGCCATAAAGCAACATACGATCAAAGATAACACTGATGTTCATAGAGAAATCTCACGAGTCCACTGCGCTTAACTGCATACTAAATTAAATATTGTGCAACGCGATCACAGATAGCCTGAACATATTTTCACTTTCAGTATGGATTGACCAATTATTGCATCACACCTATTTAGGACACATTTTAAAAATATCTGCTACACATCAGCACTCATTTAAGAAACACAAGCATAACTAACACAGTTTCAGTGTATATCTTTCATAGAATCATTCTTGCAAAAACACTCACAGCATCCAAGTTTCCAGTATCGTATTTTTGAGGTTATGTCACGCTCAGATGACTTGCTACTTTTACCTCTCACTTTCATTTCTACTTTGCACCAATTTGTCTGAAAGTGACAGTATATAGTCGGCTTGAACACATGGGATGGAAGTGCTGCTTTATCGTAAATAGTTTTTTTTACGATAACCCAATTTTGTGCGCAGATTAACTTTGCAATTTGGTTCGAAACATAATACGATTAATATCGAGTCAATGCACCAATTTACAGAAGAAGAACCGATTTCGTTGTAAATTTGTAAAACTAAACATAATCTGTTGCTTTGAAATATGTAGATACATCAATTTAGATATATCAAATATATTCAATTTGCAACCTAGATGGAAACATCTATATTTAAGTAAATCTGACAATTTGAATAAGAACAAGCAGAACCAAACATGTTGCTTTGAAATGAGTGTATTTCCGCAAGATTCCATTTTGAGTGTATATTAAATTGGCAACTTGGATAGAAAAATCTGTACTTAGATGAATGCAACAATTTATATAAAAACAAGCAGAAGTGATTTCTGCGATAATTCGTAAAACTAAACCAACTGTTGCTTTGAAACAAATGTATAAATTTACACAATAATCCAATTTTGCGCATTTATTACATTTGCAAATTAATGGAAACATACAGTACATACATGTAAATGTATGTATTTGTATGCAATTTTTTTGGTATTAATTTACATATTTGTTGTTTCAAGGCTTCAATTTTTGCTTAGTTCTATGACTTGTTAACACTGATATCAGTTTAGCTTCTTATTTCGTAAAAACAAATGTATATCGTTGTTCTGAAACAAACACATGCCTTTTCACAAGATTCCAATTTTGTGCATGTATTAAATTTGCAACTTATATTTAAACATACATACATAAACTTACATAACAAGCAGAACTGATTTCGGTGTTAATAATTTGTAAAGCTGAGCTTAAATTGTTGCTTTTAAACGAATGTTAGTTTACTCAAAAATAGTTGAAAGAACGATTTTTATTCTGCTTGTGTTTCATGAATGTGTTGTGTGTGTGTGTGTAAATGCTGACAAAGACTTTATTTAAATATTCAAAATATGTATTAAACAGGTTTTGTAAAGGCGCATGAATAACTGCTGCTGATAATGTAAAATTGTTGCACACACACACAGGGTTTGTAAGTGTGCATACACAAACGGCCACAAACGCGCATGAGGAGTCGAGGGGGAGTGTGGGGTGAAAGGAGTGCTCTGCGTTACCTCTGCAGCCCAAATTAGACTCAACGACACATATTTATTATTCACACTTTTTCAAAAACTCATTTTCAGTGGCCATGAATTATTTAGCAGTTTTCCAAGCAAAAGGCGCATTTTGATTAAACGGTGCCCCAGATAACCTCACGCCCTACACACACACATCTGAGAATCAGCGAAGACATAACCGTGCCTTCTCAGGGTGAGTAAAGACAGTAAAAACAAGAGACGCGAGGGGAAAATAAACCACAGTCGTGGGCGTGTTCATTACTGTAGGTGGACGTGACAGTTTTGGCAGCAGAGTGTCGCCCGTGCGGCCTGTGGAAACTCACCGCATTGCTCTCAGTGCAATTTTGTACGCCAGTTCGGCATCGTGAGGTAGGAGGCATGTGAAGAGATACTTGGCAAACGTGTGCATCGGAACGCTCTCTCTATAGATGAGCTCTCCCAAACCACTGTAGGGCCCACCTGCAACAGAAAAACACAAGCATTCATGGACAAGAAAACATGGAGGAACTAGTGCATTTACTTTCATTGAAATCAGGGATTTCCAAACTTTTTTACATTTACTTTAGGTCTCCCCTGATATTTTAAGCTTACAAAGCCTACTATGTTCGCTACTAAGCCTCTAAAAAACCTGTTGCACACAGTCAA
Organism: Enteromius argenteus; assembly: GCA_032357425.1. Classification (NCBI taxonomy): domain Eukaryota; kingdom Metazoa; phylum Chordata; class Actinopteri; order Cypriniformes; family Cyprinidae; genus Enteromius; species Enteromius argenteus. Next base: position 96,820 of record JAUCMR010000087.1, read on the forward strand.
CTACATCCCTTCTGTCATCTGACTGGTAGCTTTTAGATTTTTAACAAGTGAAAGGCCTTTAACAACTGCACTAAACTTCATACTTTTTTCCTTTAAGCTCCAAATTTTCATTATATCACACTGTATGAGCCTAAATATCCTGATGTATCAAACATGGTACTCAACAAATAACAATTTTTTTTTAGATGTTGACTAAAAGTTCAATGAACTATATGCATTTCAAATCTAAATTTTTCTATTATTTAATTTCTGGCTTTGCAGATTCAATACATCAAATTTAACACGTTCAGCTCTTTTTGGTTCTCCAGTGTAGTCTAATGGTCATATGACATGATTTCTCCATGATTATTATGATTTAAAATGTATTAATTATCATTTTTTTAAGTTGATATTTTTATAAATGTAAATAACTATTAGCTTTGAATCATCTCATCAACTCCCCATTTTAGGAATCACTGATTTAAATGAACACAGTTATTAATTTCCATTCATATACACAAATTTATTTAGGTGTAACACTTCTGTGAAATGTTTTAAACAACAGAGTCACATAATATGCAGATGAAACCTACAGGAAGTACTTTTCTTTTTTACATTTATTTTTTTTTCTTCATCACCAATACAAACCACAGGTTTAAAAATGCAAATGTGTGAAGAATAATTTGAATAAGGCTCTCGTACACCTTCAGAAGATACAGCACATGCTCTTCTGGAGGTGTGAGATGCGGTTAGAAAAGCACAGATTTGTAGGTACAAACAGGGTGTAAGCGAGTGTTTGTGAGAAAAAACGCCTTCAGGGTTCATGTTTCACCACACAACCAAGTCATGCACACACACCCAAGATACCCTTCAGCATGACACATCAAAACCACATAAAGTACTGTAGGGCTGCCATTACTTTAACAGTATTTGCATGCTGCTTTAATCACCGCCATTGTATTGTAAGCATATCACCATCGGTTTCTCTCCAACATTATAGATTGGTTGCACTGTAGGTCAAAAGTGAACATGGATAACATCTTCTCTGATAAGCGTCCAGTAACGTTATCCATTTCCAGGCGAAATGCACAAAAAGCGGGCTGCAGTGTTTCCGGGGTGAGTGCTGCATCTGTAAGCAGATTACCCCCTCCTCATCCTCAAACCAGATGAAAACCACACACCCACTTTCAAGCATACAAGTCCTTTTCACACTTACACTTTGCCTACAATATAAACTGCAATGCTAGAAGCCATATGTGATAGCTTGACTTTCCGTCATTAGATTATCTTCGACTGAGAGCAGAGCGACCACAAGCCACTTCACAAATACACAAGGCACTGGACATACAAACAGAAACCGATAAACTGACCAAAATAAACATTCATAAAAGGCATACGTGCTACCAGCTACCTAAGCAGCATCTTAAACAAAATAAAACCTCATATGTGATGCTCTGCACAGGCAGAAACTCACAAATAGCACTTGACTAGACTTGACTAGTTAGCATACTGCTATTCTAATTCTGATAAGCATACAAATACAGATTACACACATAAATTTAGTAGTATTATATAGTAGTATAACTAAATATTAAGTATGTATGTGTAATCAACACCTATCTCAACTAATTAGTCATCAAGGATACATGATCTCCACAGAGTTTGTTGCAAAGCATTCTGGGATTTCCTTTTTTGCAAAGCATGATCATGCTGTTTCATAACATCCCTTGCTTTGGCTAATAATAAAAATCAATTATAAAGCATAGCACTGCATGTATACTTACCAGAATGCTTGGTGTTGAGCTTTGAGCTAAAAATAAATAATTTACTATGTATTTATTACTAAAAAACTACAAAAATAGCACACCAAAAAATAAAACTGATTTGGACTGTATGTATTTTATACTTATTAGAGTTTCAAGCTGTTAGCTTAGCATTATCCTAATGTCAAACAAAAGAATTGTCAATTTCAAGGAAAGTCTATTTTTTGGCATGCAAAACAACTCCTATATACATGAATGTGGGAATACTGAAATCTCAAGTCACATTTAAATAAGATTTTTAAAAATGAATGTTTAAATAAATGTTGTTTTTTACATTCAAACTATATTTCAGGATGGTAAAGCTCAGGAAGGCCTCTAATGGCAATTGCACTGTTGCAATGACTTTAAACCAACTGACCCTTCACAGAGAGTTTGATTGACAGGCGATCTAACCAATCGTAATGCAGAATCTGCCATTTGTCTGACAAACAAACCAGACAGGAGAGTAGTTTAACATTGGTGGACATGAACTTGAAAAATTATGTGTATTTACAAAAAAGATACCTTCTGATGTTCATTTATGTTTATATGGCACTATAACTAGTTCATGTGTCACAACACATTAAAAACCACAAAAACAGTCTTTATATTGTTTTGTTTTGTTTTTTTTTAAATGACAAAATTTTAACGCTGAGACTTTTATATTATAAGTGACCTGCCTTGTTTTGACTGTCAGCATGTTGTCAGTGTCCTCTTTATTTTGCAATGTATTTTTCATAATGTGTGGTGTGAAAGCACCATAGCTTGTCGGACATAACAATAGCAACGGTAACAAATGGGGGGCAGGTCTTTGCAAAGGGTCAGTTGGCTATTGGCTCTTCTAATTAAAATGTAGGATATATTCTGCTATTTTGCGCATTGAACATTTTCCCATTCACAGTATTATGAGTTAACCGACTTGGTGCATATAAAGTGTTTGGTCAACCTCTGTTCAAATGAACCTTAGTAAGCCAGCTAACAGCAAAGCAACTCACTAAGCTTGCAACAGAGCTACAGTCACGTCTTGCTGAAGACTGAAAACACACACACACACACACACACACAACAGCTGAGCATGCTAACTCTATTACAGCGTGTGCTGGAAGGGGGTGGCGTACTCTGGATGTCTCTCAGTGTGAGAACGCTCTTGTTGTTTTGATAGATTTTCACATTTGGCCAGAACTCCCCCAAACCCTGTAGCCAATCGAATGCGTGCCTTCCTGTTTATTGTGCCCCCGTCACGCTCTTGGCATATGCTGGGTGGAGGAATCCACGCAGCAGGGCCAGTTCATCAGTTCTCTTCATTCTTTCAAAACAACCCAGTGGCGTTCAGAGGCGGCTCTGTAGGCAAAGACCGTTTCGTTTTACTCCCAACACCAGCCGCGAGTGAAACAAACAGCCTCGTCCACCACTGAGCGCCTTTGCACATGCTGAACACCGCTTTGAGGGAAATTCAACTTAATAGAGTCTGAAACTTTGTTAAAAGAGAAAAACAACTAGGTTTTCTGAAGAAAACAAGCATGGTTCTTGCCCCTGCAAAATACTTCACAAAGATGTTGTAGTTTGGTATCTTCACAACTTTCCCAGCTCATGCATTGCTTAAGTTTTAGTTGCTAAGTATTCTTAGTGGTTACTTGGGCCTTGCGAAGTAAGAGACCATCTAACAAGGCCCTACCTTTGCAACTGACTAGCATCCATCCAGAACACCCTACCAATGGCCTAGAAATGATTCAGAAACATTAACAATGGACATTAACAATGCTAACATTACCAAATACAGGTAAAGCTCCTAGGCTAATGTCAACATGATAATTATGAACTTTTGCAGGGGAGGACACAATGTTGTGCTCCCTAGATAGTTGCTTATTACAGAACCAACTTCCAGAAAAACAACTCAACTGGCTAACCAAGGCAGTCAAGATTACTAGAAACATTCAGTCAAATGTGTTGGAGCAGGTTTTAGCTAAACTGGATAAAGGCAGCCCTCAGAGAGCAGAATTGGACACCCCTACCCTGTTGAAAAAAACATAAAGCATATGCTGGTTAGGTTTGTTTCGAAGCTGGGATGCTGGTTTAAGATGGTCCTTTGCTGGTTTATGCGGGTCCTTCTGCTGGTTTATGATGATCATGTGCTAGTAAAAGGACCAGCATAAACCAGCTTAAACCAGCATCCCAGCTTCAAAACATACCTAACCAGAATATGCTGTTTTTTTCAACAGGGTTGTATCTAGTATATGCTGTTCTAAAACAGATTTTTAAAGACATGCTTCACAAACTATTTGGCTAGATATTAAGCTGACGCATGAGGAAATCAGATGCACCCATTCCAGAATTGTTAGCTATGTCCAAATTGCTTCCCCAGGCTATTGCTTTCAGCCTTGGTTAATGAAAAACAAACAGCACTGCCGTCATTCCCTCTCCCTGTAAATCACCAAGACTTACCCTCTAACAGGAAGACAGCTTGCTTGCGGAAGATCTTGACCAGGGTGTCGTCCAGGTCAACTTCCTGCAGCTTGGCGATCAGGTGCTCCTCGTTGCGGCACACCTTCTCTTGGGCGTACAGTCCATCGGGCATGATTCTCTGCTGACCCAGTCCCATCAGGGCCGTTTCCACCGCCAGGGCCAGATATGACTCACCCTCCTCCAGGAAGCGGCGCATGGACGGAAACAAGTGCAGCTCGCTGTGCTTGCTCGAGCTCATTGTGCTGGCTGCAGAAGGTGAGAAACAGAAACAGCATAAGAAACCAGGAGGTGGTGACACCTCCGGAGTTAACCACTGTAGTGAGACCTTCCTCCCAGGCACTGGTTCTTAGACAGGTCTTGTCGTATAATGAGGCACCGGAGAGGAACTCTGCCTGGACTCTGCCTGGTCTAATGAAGCAGCTCAGCCTGATAGGGCATAAGGCAAGGCATGCTCAATTAGGCTCCTGAGTGACTGAGGTAATACACTGTACCCTGGACTCGCAAATTCATTGGATGGTTCATGCAATCACATTCATATCTGTGAGATGGTGCGAAATGCTATTGGATATGGCTGTATTTAGTAACTAGGAGAGAGAGAGAGAGACAGAAAGACAGACAGACTGAGCCCCTTCTCTTCACTCTTCACTGATCTCCAGCTACATGGCCGCCAACTCCGACATGCAGCTCTGAGCTAAGCAAGCCTTCCCACCAACTCGGCATCAAATCCAGCTTTTTAATTGGCTGCACCGGAGTTGATTGGAAAGGCTGGTTTTTGTGCCGAGGATTAGCCCCTTAACCAATCAAAAGGCTGTATTTAGTGCCGAAGGCTCAACAACTCTGCCAATTAAAAGGCCAAATATGGTGCTGAGGATTGATGCCTAAACCAGTCTTTCGACTGGCTTTGTGAAACTTATCCTTAGCACCACATCCAGTGATATAACTGGCTAAGAAGTCGATCCTTCTGCACCAAATCCAGTCGTATTATTGGGTGTGAGGAACAGAACCTTTATGTGCAATCAAAACGCTGGATTTGGTGCCGAGGAGGCAGTCCCTCAGGACTAAATTGAGCAGATTGATTAGCACCAAATTCGAGCTTTTAATTTGCTAAGAGGTCAATCCCTAAGGACCAAATACAGCTTTTTATTTGTTGCACAGTAGTTGATTGAAAATTCTGGATATGGTGCTAAAGATTGACTCGTCAACTAGACTTTTGATTGGCTGTGAGTTACTTGCACCAATTCATTTGACATCAGCACTAAAAACAGCCTTTTGATTGGCCATGAGGAACCAATGAAAATGCTATAATTGGTCCTAGGACGTCAGTCCTTCAGAACTACATCCAGACTTTTGTTTGGCTGCAAAGGAGTCAACCACTAGTATTTTGATTGGCTGTAAGGAATCTACCCATCTGATTGGCTGGGGATCATTGATCCCTCAACACTAATTCCAGGCTTTTAATTGGTAGTAATGATTAATTCCCTCAGCTTTCTAAAATTGAGATTCCACCATGCAAAAACTGAGCTAAAATGAGATGCGTTATTCATGAAGGCCTAAAGATACGCTAAGATTAAAACAAGCTTCATAAAAGGACTTTTGTGCAAACTCCTCCCTTAAAACCTTGAAAAACAGCAAACGGGCCATTGTATTAAAAAAAAAAAAAATCATAAAAAAGCCTAGATTTCTGATCGTTCATGTCGTTACTATTTTAACAGCAAAGTGAATCCAGAGCTTCATGTTCTCAGTTACACATTAATACCATTGGCGACTCATTTGGGGCTAATAATGAGAAGCATCATAATGTTTTAATGATGCCTCTTTGGACCCGTGCGGCTGGCTCCGGGAGGATTTAATGTCCTAATCAAAAATGAGCGCAAAGAGGGAAGCTTGAGGCTTCACACCTTCTTTTATTCTGCACTCCCACCACCAAATCTCTTTCTTTCTCTTTCCCTAATAAACTGTAAGTTCAAAGCCAACCACAGCAAGAGAGAAATAAAAGCCAGTGCTTTGGCTTAAGGAGAGCCTTCTCTACTCTTGGACTAGCTGAACCTAACAGGAAGCCCTAGACAAGAAGCTGGGAGATTTGGAGGGCTACATAGGGATATGTTGGGCAAAGTTACAGCTCCTATAGTCCACAGATATCTGGTATCATGCAAAAACGTATCCTCATCAAAATCCCTTTTGGACCACAGGACTCTTAATCAGGTATAAATTCATTAAGGGATAATTTCAAGTGTGGATAGGAGATTGTGTGTGCACTAGACTTGTGGCTCTACAGTCTCCATCTTTCAGGTGCCTATCAGAATGGGCATGAGCCCAAAGGCAACAATAATGTATAATTGCAGCACCGTGTTCTCTGATTGTGATACAGTCATCTCTCCAATCAAACCTCATGAATAAGAGATGGGAACAGAAAACATTAAAATTAAAAGTGCATTAAAAATGCAGCAGGGAAGAATAAAGTTATGACTTTTAGGCTCAGATAAAAGAGACTCATGCTTTTCTCTTAATATATACCATATCTTTTTAATCAGAGTCTAAAGTAGTAGCATACGTGAGGTTAATTCGAGAGAGGGTTGATTTGCTCTACTACGGTGGTCTAAAAACCTTGCTGCAAATAGGAGTTTCTGTTGATAACAAAGCAAAAACGACGTATGATTTACTGACTGACTTTTCCTAAGTGGAGCGCATAGCGCATGAAATATACTGTATAAATGTTTACATTAACAGTTTTTACTATAAATATTGCAGAAGATGCTTAAGACGCCTGATGCTTTAACAGGGTTTTAATAGGACTTGACAGTTTCAGCTAGTTTGTAAAAACACTCTGTAAATAACATGAATCATGCTGCGGCATCTCACATCTTTGTACCTGAGAAATCTAGAAACCCTCCTTGCGAAATGTCTTCATCCCCACGGCCCGTTTCCATGAGCGTGCTGAAGAGCGTTCCAATGGGGTCCAAAGGGTGTCCCACCCATCCTTCTAGATTAGTGATGGACGTCACCCCTTTATGCAGCAGATCTAGATAGAGAAAAAGATCAAATGGTTTGTTTTTGGATGGTACACAAAGAAGCACTCTTTTTGACCTTATTTATGTAAGCAATGGCCTTCAAGCTCTGCTCCAAACCCTAGAGAGCTCCCTATCTAGGCAACCTACATCAAAGGCATGTTCCCTAAACAAATGCTGTTCCAAAAAGAAGATAAGTGCAACAAACTTGAGATCATTTTATTCTGTACTGACAAGCATTGATAAAAAGTAAACAAAAGTGCACAATTTTACTCTGTATTTGTGTGTTATTTATTGTGCTTAGTCATTATTAATATGAGTCCTACTCCAGTTGATTCTTAAGTCACTGCAAATAACTAGAGAGAAATTATAAATATATGTAAATCATTAAAGAAGCAAATACATAACATAGTGATAAAAATAGCACACAACCTAGCGGGGACAAAACGGCATCTAGAGTCTGACTATGTGAGGTGAACAATGGGAGACTGTGATTTCCTATAGCATCTGTCTCTTGTGGAAATCACTGCACTGGTGTTTTACATAAAGCCCAGAACCGGGCCATAGAGCTGCCTCATTTGAATAATATGAATTATGCGTGGGCACTTTCACCACAACAAGCAGTCATTTGCATTTAAATGCAATTGACCTGAGCCCTGCTGGGCATGAGTGGACATTCAGCTCTAGTGAAGAGCAGTGCTGCATGAAACCGTTACCTGGCCATTAGATACTGAGACAGCGAGCGCAGGAACATCGTACTGAAAAGATAATTGGGTAACAATGCTACCATTTTTTGGCCTTTTTGCCACTGTTAATGATACGGATGACAGAAAAAAGATGGGAAATTATAGAGAGAACATGTCGGATTTAAACTGCACGTATACGACACATGATCTGCTGCCTCAAAGCATCTGCAAATCATAATTTTAAATAAAAAATGGATGATATCTGGCAACACAAGTGGCTGGTGGCAATGCAATGAGGGTCTGTCCTTTAAAAGGGAAAAAACTCTTTACAGGTCAACTATTATGCTCAATGTACTTTTACGTGTTGTTTGAACATATGTGTATGTTTTTTAATCCCCATAAATCATAAGCACTAATACACAGATCTAATCTAACCTTGGAATAATTTTTCAAGACATAATCTACTTTATTGTTGTAATTTATGTACGTTTTTACCATAAACTTGACAGTTAATGTGCAATAAGACATGAAAGAGAAGTTTAGTACTCACTTGGCATGTAACAGCTGCTTTCTATGCTCACTGTTTGCACGCTCAGAAAAACATATATCTGACGTTTATGGCTCTAAATGGCATGATTTCAATGATTTCAATTATTTCTCCTGGCTAAGCCCCCGGGACCTATGCAAACGCATCGGGTGGGCCTAGATGCAGCACAGTTTGCCATCTTGTGAGACACTAAAATGAGGATTTAACGTAACGCCAACACGTAAGTTTTACGTCAGGCCGAGGCCTTGACTTTCCATGTAACTCAAGATCCACGGATCGCGAAAGATCTCTCTCTCAGCTCTCCTTTTATCTACCAATCATCATCAGACTCAGGACATCTTTGGAATTCATTACTCTTCAAACCAGGAAGAACATGATTGCCAATCCAAAACCTTGGAACCATCAGGACTTCGAGACTGCATCGGACCC
>JAUCMR010000087.1:125621-141453 GCA_032357425.1 Enteromius argenteus
TATAATTATATATTTAAATATTTATAGTCCCCTTTTTTTAAAATATAAAAATACAAAAAAAATATATTCATTTAAACTCTCAGTTGAACTCATAAAAGATGCATGCATAAAAGTACAGCATGTCACACGTCAAGTATTTCAAATGAAGGCATTTTCTACTATAATTGCACTATACGCAACGCAATGGCGAAAGCAGCTTCAATGTACCTCACACATGCCACATTGACATTTATTGGGTTTTTATGACAAATAATTATACCCGGTGTCGTATATCATGCTTTTATAAGCTGGAGCTGCGTGAGTTATGTCAGCGGCTGTCCTGCAGGGGGATTTACTGTGCGACAGATAATGTTTAAGGCAGAGTTAATGGAATAGCTGGGGCAACAAGACAATTAGTACGACTTTAATTAAGACATTTTCTCTGTGGTCAGTTTTATTAAAGCACTTAGGTAAAACCCTGAGGAGTTCACACATTTCAGACTGGCACAGCAGGACAATCTATAGCTAATACGCAGCTTGGGACGGCGGGAAATTACAACATGCTAGAAATGCTAATGTGACGCTGCTACGAGAGGCAGAAATAAGCTGATTTGAGAGTTCTGAACTTTTCTGATTGCTGATTAGGTCAGGATTTAGATTTATATGGATGGACCATCTACTGTGCCAATTATCAACTGGAGAACAGATATGACATCATGCATCAACTTAATAATAATAATTTAAAAAAATTATAAAAAAACTTTTTATAAAATAAAATAAAAATTAATTTAACAAAATAAAATAAAATTTTGAAATAAAATAAATTTTATTTAATCACATAAAATAAAAAATTACATAATCCCAAAAAAGCATTTTTCTTAAAGCTAAATATATTTAAAATTATATTTGAAGATTACTATAAATTTCAACACTGAAATTATAAATAAACAGAAAATAAATAATACATTTTACTACACAGATTAATTTTGGAATATTTATTTCTATATTAAGTACATTTTCATATAACTTTATATACAATTTTTGTTGACCTATGCCTTTTTTTTTACTGACCCATGTTTGCCTACAGCAAATATAAACCTTTTTTTTTTTTTTTTTTTTTTGAAAGCAGTTCCATTTTTTGGGAAATTACAAAAGTTGTGCTTCCAATCCAGCTGTATTTTGGCATAAATTCACTGGCAATGAATGTTAACATAAGCATAGTGTGACATGCCCACATCCTCAAAAACAAAACTACACAAAAAGCAATGAAAATACAACCAGACTGAGACTGGTTCCCAAAGGTTTTGGCTTCTTATGAACATCTATTATACAAAACAACAAATATAAACTGTAAATCCCGAGAGTTCTAGCAAAAAACTAAAAAAAGTTGAGAACCACAGAACTAGATCAACATAAGGATGCATTTATGCAATGAGGTGAAGTTTCTATCAAACGAGCTGCTGGACCTGACGCTACCGAGCGGAGGAGATTGATAACTCCTCGTTTCCTGGCCGACAGCGAGGCTAGTCACTCTCACACACCCTGACAAAGTAAATGAAGAAGAATGGCGGCTGGGGCTTTTTTCCGGCCCTGAAAAGCACAGCAGAAATGTGCGCAGACAGCCTCGCGCTTCCACAGATCGACAAGTCTGAGTGCTGTGCAAATTTCTGCCGTAAATCCTCTCCCGTCCAACGCCGGAGCGCTACGTCCCATGCCGGCCTTCAAACAGACGTGCATCTAACCTTTCCGGCCCCAAAACCGACCTTTTCAAGTATTTCTGTCTCGAAATGTCCAATTAGCTCTGACCTACACATTGGAAAAGGCAGAGGATTGCAGCACAGCTACTAAACAAGAAGACAAACGTCTCTTGCACGCTTACCTGCATAAACAGAACCATGCATCTCGCTCGTTTTCACAAGGATACCCACAATGCACTGCTCAACGTCGCTTATGGAAACAAACAAGTGGTTTCTATTATGCTGGAAGATATCGGAGCCAGGGAATGTTTGCTTTGGGGACGATGGCAGAGATTTGAAACGCGGTGCTTAATGATGCAAAACGTGTTTTTGGTGTTTACCTTTGCAGACCTGTTTCTGGCTATCATCTTATTCCCGCCACACTGGCAAAAACAACTCAAATTTAATGTGATGTGTGTTTTCAGCCCACTGGCTTCATAGTCACACCCCTCCAGATGAGCAGCTTTACAAAGCGCTTTGGCTATGAAGAGGTGTTGAGAATGTGAAACCATTTTTTAAAGAAACAGTTCACACAAAAATTTACCTGTGCCAAAATTCACTCACCCTCGGGTCATCCTAGATGTAGATGAGTTTGTTTCTGCAAGTGAAATGTAGCATCACTTGCTCACCAATGGATGCTTTGCAGTGAACGGGTGCCGTCAGAATAAGAGTCCAAACAGCTGATAAAAACATCACAATAATGCACACCATTCCAGTCCATCAGTTAATATCTTGTGTAGTGAAAAGCTATATGTTTGTAAGAAACAAATCCATCATTAAGACATTTTTAAAGCTAAATCACGAGTCCTCTGTCCATAATATTGCTTTCTACAGTGAAAAGGTTGTCTTGTCTGAATCAGGTGAGAAATATGCACAGAATATACACTGTTTACAAGCAAAAACAGTCCAAGACATCTAAATTTTTGATGTGAAAGGACAACAGAAGATGGACTTTTTCACTGGAGGAAATGTTATTGTGGATTATGGATACATATGTCATAGGTTGCTAGGATTTACTTGTAGTAATAGCCAAATTTTATAGATTTTTCTTTTATGCCAAACATCATTAGGATATTAAGTAAAGATCATGTTCCATGAAGATATTTTGTACATTTCCTACTGTAAATATATTACAAATGTATGATTTGATTAGTAATATGCATTGCTAAGAACTTCATTTGGACAACTTTAAAGGTGATTTTCTCAGTATTTAGATTTTTTTGCACCCTCAGATTCCAGATTTTCAAAAAGTTGTATCTCGCCCAAATATTGTCCTATCATAACAAACCATACATCAGAGGAAAGATTATTTATTCAGGCTTTTAGATTATGTATAAATCTCAATTTCTAAAATTTGACACATATTTAAAGTCAGAAGCTAGAGTTTACACTTAAAATGGCTTAATGATGGATTTGTTTCTTATAAACACTCAGCTTTTCACTTCACAAGACATTAACTAGTGGACTGGAGTGGTGTGGTTATTATAATGTTTTTATCAGCTGTTTAGACTCTCATTCTGACGGCACCCATTCACTGCAGAGTATTGTTGAGTACGTGATAGAATGCAACATTTCTCCAAATGGGATGAAGAAATAAATCTATTTAGGACTAGAAAGGAGAGGAAAAAATGGTAAACCCCAAAAAAAGAAAAAGAAATATGATAATTGCCATTAATAATATTATTATGCAATGATGCAATAAATTGACCAAAAGTGACAGTAAAGACATTTACCATGTTCCAAAAGATTTCTAATTCAATTAAAAGCAGCTTTGAACTTTCTATAAGGAAAAAAAATGCCTGCACTCTTTTTCCTCATCCCAGCATGATTAGAAAACATGTGCGTTTCTGTGTCTCATGTGCAAGTTATTAAACGCTGACATTTCAACCCCTCCGCGCCCTTAAGGCGGGTCACCCACGAGTTCCCAAAGAGGCCAGTGTGTCTCAAAAGTAGCCAATTTTAGCCCGAGCCCAACACTGCGACGTTGTCCCAGAAACCAAGTTAACCGTACTGAAAGCCTCACTCCGCTTCTGCACAAACCAGTTTGTTTTCTTCTTCGGACCACCCAAACACACAGGAGTGGATCAAAAGCATTTTTAACACAGCAGTTAACGTCTGCTAAAACGGTCGATGAAGCGATTATTACCACGTCCCCTCAGCGCTCGCCACTTCAAGAAAAAATGAGATGTTAAAAATATCAATTCAAAGTAACAGCAGCCACATATAGTATATAACGCTCACTGGAAACCCTGAGCGGGGTCAAGAGGAGCTGCTTCCCTGCTTGCAAATTAAATAATTGATCTCATGAGACATTTGGAAAACATTAATGACTGCAATCGCAGCCTTTTATCTTATATTTTTTGAATACTTCAGCAAATTCAATTCCATAGCCAAATGCTTGTCTAATTGAGTTTGGAAAATCCCAGTGAAGTAAATATAACCAATGTCCTCAGCTGTGAGTTATCTGGGAATGAACTTAATGAAAACATGCTGGATTGCTATTGACATGCATTTGTGAGGTTTTCTTCCTGCAGTGGATTGAAGCACTTTGCTGGGCTTTATATGCAAAAGAATAAAAATCATCCGTACACGTTCAAATGTTAAATGGAATCTAATGTTAAGTCTAAATATATATATTACATATTCATTATATATCTGTGATGATTGTGATGCCAATATAAAATAAATGTAGGTAAATATTGATTTTTATTTATATGTACTGTTATATTAGTGCATATAAAGAAAGTAATATTTATAGTATATAAAAACATGTAAAACACATAAAAAATATTACAAATAAAATGATTTTTAGAAATATAAAGAAATTCCATTACAATTCTTTTTTATTTATTAATCACCTCGCAAATTACAAAATAAATATATATATTATATTTAATATATAATTTTTTTTTAATTTGTTTATTTATTTATTTATTTTATATGAGGATGCATTAAATTGATGCATTAAAGTGACAGTAAAGACATAAATAACGTTATAAATGCTGTTCTTTTCAACATTCCATTCATCAATGCATCTTGAAAAAAACAAATTAGTTGCTTTCGATATTAATTAAAACTCAAAACTGCTTACTGAGTAGCAAATCAGCATATTAGAATGATTTCTGAAGGATCATGTGACCCTGAAAACTGGAGTAATGATGCTGAAAATTTAGCTTTGCATCTCAGAAATAAAATACATCTTACAATATATTTAAATTAAAAAACAGTTGTTTTAAATTGTAAAAATATTTTACAATATTACTGCATATTCAAATAAATAAATGCAGCTTTGTTGAGCAAAAGGGACTTCTTTCAAAAGCACAGACGAGCTTATGAATTCATGGACATTGGCACAGCACGGTCAGCCAGACGTAATGAATGAATCCCCCTCTGACCCACAGAGAGCTGCATTCTGGGTATTAGACTGCCTATATTGTCTCTGTGAAAGGCCGACTGAAAATAACCAGAAAATGGCCCTCGATCTGCAGGCTGGAATTACATCTGCTCTCCTGAAAACCACTGAAAGCAGACACTACAGGGAACATTCAGCCATTTACCTCATGTTTACATCTAAAGTCAACAAGAAACGCCGTTTATGAGCTTCCATAACGCAATGCAAAATGCCTAATAAGAAAGCTGCATTTGATTTCATGTTGATTTGTAAGAGTATACCTGCTTAATGCACGATTCGGTGTGTTTCCACGTCCTATGCTGATTTGTGGAGTGTGTAAAAGTCTTGGTGTGTGGTCCGTCGGTAAACAGCGTGCCACAGGTCTTCTCCTCTCGGCTCCAGAGGCCTGGAAAAGCACAGCTGCAGCCCAGCGGTGTTTTCACAACAATCAGGCTTTACCGTGCCACACGGGGCCCTCGTCCACCAGCCGGGTCTCCAGCTCCTCTTCTGTTTGCTCAGCGGATCGCTTTCCCAAAACACACCAGAGAGGAGGAGCGGAGACCAGAGGAACACACCCCTTCTACACACACAGACACGCACCAGAGAAGAAGAAACACACGTACACCTGCTTCCTGCGGTGGGCTCGGAGACGTGTGTGGGCGGGTCGCGCTCGGCACTGATTCGGGATGAAACGGAAAACCAGGTTGTTGGAAACACATGGCGAGGGAACAGCACCGAAGGCTACGGACGGACCGATTCCCTGGTGCTAGAGATCGAACTACATGCTGAGCGATGAAGTTGTTAAAATATCCACAATATATTTCAGCACAACATCCACCCTCCCTTCCTCAGTCAGAAGACAGCACCTGCATGAGGCCCAAACCTAAGCATAGCATTTCAAAAGCCTTGTCGTCCATTCAAAGTACTCTTCAAAGAAGAATTATTGGACTAGTAATAATCTATTAGGCGATTTTGGGTTGTAGTATTGTTCTTAAAAAATAAAACACAATTTTACAAAAAATAAAACAGCAACAACAATTATACATTTTAATGATTACAATAAGTTATTTCATTTATATATATATATATATATATGTATATAGTTGCTAAAGAGTTGCTTTCAATATTTGTTAAAAATGCTTACAGACCAGCAAATCAGTATATTAGAACGATTTCTGAAGGATCATGTGACACTGAAAAATTATATATATACACACACATTTATTTATTTTTAATTTTATATATATATATATATATACATACATACAGACACAATATCAAATATAAATATTACTTAAAAACATATTATATATAAATCCACTTTTCTTTTTCTTTTTTTATTATTTTTTGAGGGGATAACACAAAAATGTGTATGAATGTTTTTGATGATAGTATTTGCTAATATCAAATGCTAAATAGAAAGAAATAAATAAAGAAAGAAAGTAGTATATAATTTACGTAAAATATAAAAATTAATTAATTCATTCAAAAATATTACTCTTAATATCATTAATATTATTATAAATTAAAGTGTGGGAAAAATACCAATTAATATTAATATTACTAAAATAATTAATAATAGCACCTATAATAATAATAATAATAGTTTCTTTATATTATTAATACAAATAATAATAGGTATTAATAAAATAACTAATAATAATAAGGTTAGTGATGATGATGATGACACCAATTATTATTATTATTAGTTTGAACTTATTATAATAAAAGATGACAACTAAAAGCAAAAACAGGCTAAATTTCCCTGTGGAAACATGGAAAAAATTGCTCAGTAAAGCAGCCAGGGAGAAGACAAGATAAGCAAAGCTAAAGTTCGAGTCTGAACACTGATGGTAAAAGCTCCTAAATATAACATTCCTGCCCTTTATCATGAGTGCTGGTCCACTTCATCACTGCAGGGAACAACAGCGCTGACATTCAGCTCGGCCTGCCGGGGAAGTGGAAAACTACTATTTGGGACACACTTAGTGTTCCAGTAGGGTCAGGAGCTCCCACCATGCCAACCATTAGCGTTAGCCATCAGCTACTTAAAGAAAAAGAGTTTAAGATAAGATAAGCTTCAGAACCTGGTGAACCTTGTGTTCTTACTTTGCTGCAAAAAACAGCTTAAACCAGCCTAAACTAGTTTATTTGTCTCCCAGCCCAACAAAGCTGGTTTTAGACACTAGGGAGACTAGTCTAAAACTGTTTAAGCTGTAAAATACACAACAAAACCAAAGCATTTTTTTCAGCAAGGTTATCGTTAACTAAAGCTAAGTAAAAAAAATAATTTAATCATTTCTTTTATATATATATATATATATATATATATATATACACATACATATATACACATATAAATAAATGAATTCAAATATATAAATATAAATACTTAAAAACAAATATATAAATATAAAAACAAATCAAACAACACACAATAAAATGACCAAAACTTTGAATAGTTAAAGTAAAAACTAAACATCAAAATAAAACCTAATTCAAAATATTACCAAAAACTATAACAGCTTATCAGTGCTACTAAAAAGCACTGCTGGATTAAACTATTTATATACATTCATTTAAATAAAATAAAATATAAGTAATAAATTACTAGAACGAATTAAACGAAAACTAATAAATAAAAATAATAAATATTTTAACATTTAAAAACAAAACAAATTTTTTAAATGAAAGTGAAAACATAAATATATAAATACAGTCTAATTCAAAATATTAACAAAAAACTATAACATTAATTATATTAAAATAATAACTTGCATTTATAATTCTAATATTAGCCTACTTTTCTGTACAGAATAAAAAAAATAATAAAATCAACTATGAACTAATCTATACTCAACATTTTATGATTCACCAGTTTGTCACAATGCCTTCTGAGATCGCCTTATTTATGAATCATACATACAGTGCTAATTTAGCATTTAGTCTAGCCTTCACATAAGGAGCACATCTAGGCTCCCTAAAGATACCGCCCAGGTGGGCCGTTCGCTGGGTTTTGGTAAAACAGACTCCTGCTGCTGGAGCCAGAGACTTTCTAGGAATAAACAGGGTGGAAATGTGGCGTCTAACCATTATGCACACGGTCTGATGTGATTGAGGCCTGCTGGGATGTGAGTAATGTCAGCGCTGAGTCTGCCAGGCCACGAGCGTCTCTCCCCATCCCATGAGCGGATCTGGACCCCTCCCTGTACATTAGGGCCCTGGCGGTGAGGGCCAAACGCCATTTAAAAATAGGAAGGAGCCACGTAACATGGGATGTACTACATTTACGCCCCTTCACCACATTATATCAGCGATAGCTAGATGTGCATGAAACTTTAGAAGAGACTTTTTACTTAACATACCACATGTTTAATGTTGTTTCTTTTATGAAATTGACAGATAAATATCTGTAAAGCTTAAAAAATGAATAAGCATTAAGTAAAGAGTGCAAAAAAAACATTTATGTATGACTGATAAATATGCATCAAGTTTATTAGTTTGTTTAAACTGTGTAATCTAGATTATTTGCAATTGAAATACATAAATATATACGTATTATAATACATTTAGGCATAAAACTGTAAAACTGCAACAGCAGCAACATGACACTATTGCTCAGTTTATTATTTTTAAGTCACACAATAGGATACAATGATACACTAACTACCCTTATATACTATATTTATTAATAATAATTAGTAATATTAGTCACCCACTAAGTAATATAGTTCAATCAGACATTTAGAGGCAAAATAATCCATTTGATAAAACATGGCAACACAAGCTTTGTTAGTAAATTTATATCAACATACGCTTTGTATAAGAGCTGTAATGAGAGGACATAACGACAAATTAAAGTCTTAAGTTTACTAGTCTCTAAACTAATTTTAGGCTTCAAGGACCAAGCGGTTATTAGTCGAGAACAGTGGTGAAGATGTGCACACTTCAGCAAGCTTTTCACTTCCCCTTAGAGACGCTTGCTCGGTTAGTATGCCTGGAATTTACACCCAGACTAACCGACTGGAAAACCTGACTAATAATGTGCACGAGAGGAAACCAGACACGCACAGAGGCCCGCGGACGAGAGGGGTTCATAGATATGAAGAGGATGTGAAGAGACCTCCCCAGACAAACCCCAGCCCTGTTTTGATCCACAGTCAGGTTATACTAAGGCCACACGAGATGACACCACACCACCCTCTCACAGACGACGAGCACACACACACATACACACACACACATTGTTGTTTTTTGTGGTTTATGGGGACTCTCCATAGGCGTAATGGTGTTTATACTGTACAAACTGTATGTGCTATTTTCCTACACTGACCCTACACCTAAACCTACCCATCACAGGAAACTGTGCATTTTTAGATTTTCAAAAAAACACCAAACAAGCCTTTGAATTATGGAGACACAGAAAATGTCCTCATAAATCACTTTCATATTGTAATACCTATGTCATACCTATGTCAATATACAAATTTGTGTCCTCATAAACCACATAAACATGCACACACTCTTCATTTGCAATAATTCAATTATTAAAAAGCCTTATGGAGTACAGTACTCTTTCAAAAATATAATTCTTGTCCATCTAAATCTAGACTAGAATTGTACCATGATATACAGCTAGTCAAAAACTACAACCTAAACATTAAAAATATATACAATGTTGATTAACTTTTTTGATCCACTTCAAATGTTGACTACTAATATTATATATATATATATATATATATATATATATATAGTAAAAATTTGTAGTTTAATAGTTTATTTCAAATGCATATTGAAAATTTTTGTTTTTGATAATTGTTACATTTTACCTGTTAAAACGTTTTTACAAATGATGTATGTATGTATATATATATATTTGTGTGTATGTGTGTGTGTATTATATATAATAAATAATAATAAAATAATAATAAAACTAAAAATAAATAATATATAAAATAAAAATAAATAATTTATGTAGTAGAAATTTATAATGTGTCTATATTAAAATTGTTGGTAGAGCAGTGATTGTTTTCCTTAAGAAAAACACAACAATCAACAGATAATCAATAAATAACCAATATAAATGTTGGATAAACACACACACAGACACAAACGCAAACCATTAAATATTCACAATGCATCTGATGATTTTGAGGCTGATATACAATTTAGAAAATACATGTAGGTACATATTTCTGTCAATTATGTATTGTTATATTAGTGCATATAAATGAGCATTTCTAATATTGAAAATATTATACATTTTACAGAGTTGACAAAAACTGTGAAAAATATTAATAAATTATATTTCCATTAATATAAATCTACTTTATCTATAATAGCCAAGCCCTAGTAAAAGCAACTAAAAGAAAACATTACGTAAATTAATAATGTTTTTACATACAAAAATGACCTCATGTCAATTGTATCAGAATGTGTTGGCATTGCATTTTGCCTTGTTTTCAAAATGTTTTAAAATAAAACTGGATTTTAAGAATAATAAAAAAACATGTTCCTGAAAGATTTTTCCAAACTAAGGCGTCCTCAAAAGGAGTCAAATCTCACTAACGTTTGGGGATAAATTCATCCTGAAAATACAGCCAAGTAAACCCACACACAAACGTGCCACAGACACTCCCCTGTGTGGCCCAACCCCGAACCGTGCCTGGCCCTGAGCTGAACCGCTGACGTCACGGGCACACAAGGGAGGAGCGAGAGAGAAAGAGAGAGAGAATTCCTAAACAGTAGATAAACCCACTGGTGGGAAGCTTAGAAAGCCCTCAGCTGTGGCGAAGAAAAAAAAAAAACCAAGGCTTGGCCGCGCGCCAGACCTCTGAGCTCAGCATTTTGTAATGCACTTCCTTTTCGCTTAGCAGCTTGCATAATAGCGCCGGCCGCCACAGCCGCCAACCTTTAACTCTTTACATCCTGGTCACTATTTTGTGCACACGCCGTGTGGAGCCTTCCCAGAATTCAAATACCCAGCTCTCGGAAACACCAAGTTCTTGCCCTACGCCTCCTGCACTGCCAGATATGAAAATATCTGGAACTCAGACTAGCAGCAGACAAGGCCTTTGATGGACAGGAAGGGCACGTAATGGCGTTTAGAAACACAACCAGACAAGATGCTTCGACGGTGGTGAGGAGAATCTCTTGAGCTTTGTGCGGGCGGACCTCTTTAAAAAGTCTAATCTAGCTCCCTTTGTGAATGAGCAAGAATTTCAATTCAGCCGTAAGACTACAGCATCTCATAAATGTTTATCCGCTTTTCATTGGTGCATTAATACACCACCAGCCGCCCGGGTCTATAATATCCTCCGGTCCTGGGAGACAGACGTGTGCACAGGCTAAAAAAAGGAGAGCAAATAGCATGTTTGAAAAGGTGAAACTTCACTGCATCGCCCACAAATAAGATTTAAATGTCACCCCTGAGGAGGAAGGTCCCCTTGCCTACAAATTACACCTGGCAGCCTTGTGTCCCTGAACGTGGATGGGTTATAAGAGTCTGTGTGTGTGCTCCTGAAAGACAGGCTGCTGGATTGCAATTAGATTTGCCAAATCTTAACCAGTAAACTATACTGCGATATGAGACTACCTGGCTACTTCTGAGATTTAAATCAATGATAAGCACTGAGCATTGCTTAAGTTTTCTGTGCACAGGATTCCCACAATTTCTGAATTTGCATGATTTTTCCATGAATTCTGCATAAAAGGTTAAAATTGTCAAGCAATATATAAAATGTATGTAAAAATGCACATAAGCTTAAAGTTTATAAGTTTGTAAATTGTAAATTTATTTTTACAATTTTCCGAATGTCTCGTTTGCTATTTAATTATTAAACAGCATTATAAAAAAATATACCCATCTTTCTTAATAAATAAATGAACACAAAAAAACAATTAATACTATCCAAAATAAAGATCTGTATTTACATAATATGTGTGTACTGTGTATATTTATAGGTAAAATATATGTATAAGAAATATTTACGTGAATATATATATTCATGTAAACATAACTTATTTTTCTTAAATATATACATGCATGTGTTTGTATTTATATATATAAACATAATACATATACACAGTACACACACATATATTATGTAAAAAATAACTTTTTTTTGGCAGCACACATATATATATATATATATATATATACATATATATATATATACATACATACACACACATACACATGACAGCATATGTATAAAGAAAAAAAAAATTTAGTAATTAACAAATATAATACAAGCTAAAAACAATAAAAGGAACATATACTTGTATAGATCTATATTATATTCCCAGCCTGCTTTAATATCAGCAACACTGGCAACTGAAAGACCCATATCGGTTGACGAAACTCAAAAGTTCACCCATTTCTGCCATTGTTTGTTTGGCTGTTGAATTGGATAGTAAACAGCTTCATCTTTCAATGGCTATAGCAAACAAAATGGCACCACCACTTCACTGAGCCAGCGAGCCAAAACCAGCCATGAGAGGAAGCTGTAAAAGAGCCAAGGCACCATAAGGCTCTTCCTCCCCATTCAGAGCAGCGGTGGGGTCCACAGCGCTCAAGAGACAGTTGACACGACTGTCTGGAGGGGGTCATTCTCAACTTGCTGTGACCAGACCTGTCTTTAACTGCAAGCCCGGGACACAATAGCATTCCCCACCTCTTTCAACAGCATCCCACCCCTCCTACAAGACCTCCGGCTTCCCTCCCAGCCCTGCATTGTGTACGACTGAATGTGCGGGGTTAGGTGTGCAGTGTAAGGTAGCTGTAAGACCCGCTTACAATAGAGAACCCAATCTCTCCTTTAGACACACCAGCTCGCCCCTGGAGGGGTCGAACCGAGGAGGGGGTGGGGTTTGGGTCGGTACGTAATTGTCAAGAAGAGTGAGGGGCTCTCCAGCTAAATATTCGACAACAATAGGCCTCCAAACCCTTCTCCACGGCCCTTGGAGAACCACAAAAGGAGCGGCCAAGGCCTTCCAGCCCAAAACACCAAAGATCTCCGAGCAGATGACAACGATGAAAGGTGGAGGAGCACGTGATGGGAGCTGGGGGAGGAACCGGGATATATGCAAGCAAGACAAATTAGGTCAATGAGGATTTCCCCCCAAACTAGGTCAATTGAAACCCTGATGAATTGGAGCCTGATGAAACAAATCGAGATGAGGGCGGATGGGTGTGCCGCACAGCTTTAATCTGAGGAGTTAAAGGTCTGATGCACTTCAAATGAGTTCGAAGAACGAACAGTTTCAAACAAAATCAGGCCAAAAAGAAGTTAGTTTGACTAATTTTATGCAAATTTTGGGATGCAAAATGGAAACAGCAAGATGCGTATAAATATTAAAAACATTTGCGCTCAATTAAGTAGACAAGATATGCTAATAAACTATGACGGAAACACACTTGCAGAATAAATTTGATGATGTGCAACAACAACCAACAATTTTTCCTCAATGAATGATGTGACTAGATAACTGGACTGACCAGCAGATCAACCTCATCACAAATCTCAAATGTAATTTTACGGTTTGTTTTACTGTGCTAAAGCATAAAAATACCATATGTTGACGATATTTTGGAAACATGTTAACACAATTGTTACTCCAAAAAACAACACTACTGCCTGTTATTCTACTTTTCTAATGTGTGTCGGAATGACCGTTTTTTTTTGGTCTGTGTGACTCCGCCCACTGCCAATAGTATTTCAACTCCCCGGGTTGCCAGTTGGTGGGAAATGCAGCATATTGCAGACATGGGAGTCAGCAAACAAACTGGGTCAGAGTTTGCAGATTCTGACTGACTTAAATAGCATTGACATCCATCTAAAAAACACTATGACCAGAGGAATATTAAAAAGCGAATAAATCAGCTCAACATCTTACAGTGTTTGGCTTGTCGTTTTCCACTGTCAACTGCGATCGTTCCTCGTGCATGTCCTTATCTGGCAACCCACATTTAGACTGCAGTACCTATTTTAACCACAAGCAGTCAATATTACATACTACAACTTCTAAAAATGCTTGAAGTCCATTGTCAAAATTATTTGCAAAATTATATATTTTATGCAATATTCCAAATTTTGTGCATAAGTTAAATTAGCGACTTCAGATGAGAACGGTTATGATCACTTTCATTACGAACCACAACTTCAGTTCATATTAAAGCAGATCTCCAGTGCACTCATGTTTAGACTGACCAAAGAAATTAACCAGAGAAGATTTCCACCTCGAAGAAGGCGGAGCCTAACTATTACATAATCGCAAATGGACCAATGGGAGCTGGAAGGCATTTACCAGTCAAAGCCAACTTTTCCGAAAGCCTGCTTTAACAAGCTGTTTCCGACTCCTGAATTTAACTTCACTTTGGCCCGATTATACTCAAAGTGATGTCACTCTTCTGTTGAGAAACCGATCAAACCACTCAGAACTCATCTCTGAGGGCGGTCCGGTGACATTTTGAGTCTAATTGCGACCATCATGCCTCCGCCGGAGCCTGCCAAGACTCATTTGAGGAAACTGGTGGGCTCCTCTTCAAACATTAGCTTTAAAATAAAAGAGCTCCATCTGGCCATGGGAATTATTGGATTTTTGGCTTTGGGCAGCAGAAGACCCATGGTTAAGGCACAGAGGAGGATGCACTCTTTAAGTGCGAGTCAACAGAATGACCAACTGAATGAGGATTACCACGCTCGCTGCAACGCACTAATTGCAACGTGGGTGGAGAGACAGGGTGGAGAAAGTGAGGTCAACGTACAATAATAAGGTCACGCTTTGGGTCTTCTCTTTCAAAACAAAGCTGACAGATGATTCAAACAACTGAGTACAGAAAGCTACAACATTTGTGTTTAAGTGTGAAAGCTTGTAAAGAAAAAAGAAAAAAGGCCAGTGGCATTTCTACCAGCTGCACAGCATTACTGACTAACGACTCGCCTTTAATTCCAGCCGTGACATGCATCGCTCAACTACAGAGATCTGCCAACTTCAGAAATGAATGATGTTCTGATACTCCAGCGATTAGTTGACTAGCGATCAGGGATCACAGCGGTGATTATAGGATACAGAAACTCATCGAAAACCAGAGGAATTCGCTGACAACGTCTCCGTTCCCGTAAGACTGGTTATAAAGTCTGGGCTTGATTCAACAAGCATGCTTTTGACCACAAATGTGACGTTAACACATGCCAACTTGGAATGACTCTTATTACAATCACCAAAACATTCATAACCAGAACGGCGTTCTTACCGAAACTATAACTGCTGCTGGCTATTTTTATTGTTTTTATTACTGGAAACCAAGTAGCATGACTGAACACAAGCACTCGGCGTGTACCAGAGAGAGAGCTTCAGCTTTAGAACTGAAATTTGACAGTCTTTGCTCTAATCTCTACCTCAGTGCAACCAACACTTAGGCCTAATTGGAGGGAAAGTTCATGCACTTAGCTCTCTGAATAATAGATTATAATATGTGATTGTTACCCTACTGGCTTTCATGAGCAAAATGGATGGCAGCAAGTTATTAGTGGTTTTCGCTAAAGCAAGTACCGTGATTATTATTGCTTATACTTAAGGTAGTAAACTTTTCTGTGTAGCTCGTCCCTCACGGTTTGAATTATGGATGTAAGGTTGAACCATGAAACTTGTTGAGAAGAGGCATGCAATTACTTTTCTTAGTAGCCAAACTTATGATAACTACCTGGTATATATCAAA
>JAUCMR010000087.1:165119-193358 GCA_032357425.1 Enteromius argenteus
CTTCTGCTAAACGCTAAACAGATAAATGAGATCTATTAATCTTAAATGTGCAGTGTAAAGGGAAAAGGTTTGCTCCCAATTTAAACGGATCAAACATTTGCTGAGAGAGTTATCCTTCACACAATCTGAAGGTGAATCCATGCAAACTTTATGCCACGTTTTGTGCAGATCTTTCATATTTCGCCTGTTTTAACTCTTATCTTTGCTGTAGTCGGATGTTCATATTAACTCCAGCCCGTGAAGGGTAAAGTCTTTCCTCATTTTCATTCCGGGTGATTCCTTGTAGTACATCTGATCAAGAGACAGATCTGAAGACCACAGTCGGTGTCTGTGATAAAACTACAAAAGGAGAAGTTACCACCTAACGAGAGACAGCGCTAATTTAATTTCATGCAAGAGTCTCACCGGTGATATTAAAAAGTGTGGCCTCAGGGTAAGTTTAATTGATTGAGAAATGTGATGTAACTAATTGCAACTCATTGCTGGGATGTTGTAATCTCCAGCCGATCAATGCAATGTATTTCAGATTAGTGTCCGCACAATTTGAGCTTCCCTCATCTGTCATTTCAGAGCTTTTAATGGACACATGCAGCGTATCAGAGCGTTTAGTACGCAGCGTTTTTGATGAAAGCATGCGGTTCAGTTTAATATTTCTACAAATGAACCAAGCTTTTTTGACTTCATTTGCATGAAAATGTGCACACATTTATGTTTGTTTAAACTTATCAAAGGTTTGTTCACATGATACTGTCAAAATCTTCAATAAAACAACATGCAAATAATTATTAATTAAGGGCTTATGGATATAAACTACATTTTTAAATGTTACGTTTTCAATGTAATTTTATGTAAATGTTTATGTGCTTTTTTATTTTGCTTTTTATTACTTTTTAATATTACATTATAAGTTTAATTTTTTTTATTTCAGTTTTAGTTTTTTTTTTTTTACAGTTTTTAATTTAACGTTTTATTTATAATTTATTTATATATTTTTATGTATTTAGCATTTTCATTTAGATTAGTTTAATTATTTTTAAAATATTAATTATTTATGCATTTAAATACATTATTGTAATAACTGTATGAATTTTTTGATTGCATTTTAATATTAAATAAGAAACATTTAATCTTTATGTGTTTTTCGAGTATTTTTTAATATTTTAAATAAAATTTTATATTTTAATATAACAATAATATAATAAAAATTATATTATTATTTTAAATTTACTATTTGTTATTTTTACAATATTACAATGTAACATAAGAAATACATTTCTAGATTAATGTATTTTGTAGCGTTTTAATAATTAAGTTATAATAATTTATACATTTAAATACTTAAATTATTTTATTATTGATTATTTTTAATACCTTACTACAGTTTACATCTTGATCTATGTATTTCTTTTTTAATAATTTAATGTTTAAATTAATAAGAATTTATACATTTAAATACATTTAAATAATAATTATATTATTATTTTAATTTACTATGTATTTTTCTCTAACATTACAATTTCTTTTAACATTTTGTAATGCATAATATATTTTATATATATATGTGTGTGTGTGTTAGTATTACACATGAAATCAGTTACATTTTGATTTACAGTATTTAAGCATTTTAATTTATCTAATTTGAATATATTAATAATTTGTATATTTAAACACCTACTTTTTATTACATTTATTTTCTTATTTATTATTTTATTACATTATACGATTTTTTTTATAGCCTTTTAATTAATTTAAAGTTTAAATGTTTAAATATACTGACAACAATTTAAAAATATATATATTTTATTTTTATTTATTTCATTTAACATGAAAAATGTTTTAATAATTTTTATTTAGTTAACAAAAAATAACCCTAGTTCAGTTACATTTTATCACGTTTCCATGTTCCTTAGCAAATAAAACATAATTAGTTTGTCCATATAATCCCTATCAATAAGCAAGCCAAGTGATATTCAGGTGTTGCTGTAGAAAAGTTGGGCTGCTCTGTCACAGAGGACAAACTTTTATTCATGCATATGGAATTCTATCCTGGATAACTGCCCTCCTAATTAGGATAATTGATCAAAGGATCCGTACAGGCTTGGCCAAAACAAATCTGTTTGATCTGACAACATTTTGGCATCATGTAAATGACAGCTGGCAAAACACAGAGTCAGGGGATTTAGACCGGCCCGAGTCGCCTGTACTCTGATCTTTCCCGTGTTTTTAATTATACAGACACACACATAGATTTATCATAGCAAGACTATTTTGCTTGTATTAAACTCTATCACTTTTGTTTCCCTTTAAAGCATGTCGATGGATTTACGACGGCATCGCCTCTTCTGCTTTATGTCCATTTCAGCATGAAAAGCAAAATGTCACATGTGCAATCATTTCTGGATAAAACAGAACTGAGAACTTCTGAGAACATTTGTTAATTTGGCAAACACTATTGAAAGAGAAGTGTGAATGATTAAAAGAATAGCTTAAGTATATAATTAGTTCATTATTTTCCCATAAAACCTGCTTTTTTCTGTGAATATCTGTGATATTATGCTTATGCTTAAATATTTAGCTTATGTTTCTCTATATATTTTTATATGACTTGTGTGCTGTATTCTTCAGTCGTTTGTCATGTTTAGTACAGACATCAAATCTTGCAAAACTTTTCATGCGTCATATCTGAATAGAATTTTAAATATAGTACTGTAGTGTGACACTCATTTAATGTCAGAGTGATTGAAATGTAATGCAAAACAAAGTTAAAAAGCAAGCAAAAAAAAATATAGACTAGTTAGGAGATGCATTTTATAATATTTTTATTACACAATAATATTGCATAAAAATGTATTATAGTAATAAAATAATAATATTAGTAATTATTATTTTATTATATTAAGATTTATGTATACATTTAAATTATTTTATATTTCTTTTATCATTGATTATTTTTATTACATTATAATATTACATTAAAATATATTTTTTTATTTATGTTTTTTTTTTTTACAATTTTAAGTTAGATTTGTTTAATTCTTTCAATATATTAATAATAATTAATACATTTACTTATACTGATACTTAAAATATTTACATTTTATTATTATTTTTCTTATAACATTGACATTTCTTAAATATTTTAATTTAGTGTTTTTGGTTTTGATACATTGAAAATTATACATTAAATACTTAATTTTTTTATTTTTTTCACTACATTTAAAATCTCTTGATTTATGTATTTTTTAGCAATTTAAATATTTTAATATATTGATAATTATACAATTACATACATAAAATATTTTATTATTTTTAATTACATTTCAGATTAAATCTTGATTTAAAATAAAAAAATTTTTAGCATTTTGATTTAGAGTTTAAGTATTTTAATATATTAAGATGTAAATATTATTTTTATTACATTGTAAGAAATACATTTAAGTGATTGTGTTTTTTTTACTATTTTAATTTAGATAGATTTTGGTTATTTTACTAACAACTTATACATTTAAATACTTTTAAGTCATCTTGAGACCCTCTTTGAACAGCATATAGAGTAAAGCAGGACATATATATGTAAGTCTGGCTTCAGTCTGTTGCTCGCACAGCTCTCAATAAAGAAAAGAGGTCGAGAAAAACAAGACCATTTCCTGCAATGCAATGCAAGCTGAAGCTTCTGAGAATTGTGGGTAGCCAGTAAGGTTTCGCATTGTTCCCAAATACCTGTGTGAATCTCATTAGCATCCAGGAACCCCCTCCTGGAGCCGAGCAATCGGACCAGCGCTGTCATATCTCTGTGCGCTCACTTCACGCTGGGGAGAAAATGTATGGGCCTCATTTTGAATATCTTTATTATTGTTTCATCTTGCCCTGCAGACAGAAATATGGAGCAGCTATAATGACAGAAGCTCTTCTCTCTGTGTGTGTGCCACTGTGAGGGGCAGGAGAGGGCACTCGTTTATGCTCTTAGTCACACACACGTGCACATTTCATTCATCTTTGCTTTCGCAATAACAGGAGATCATTTTTTCACTAAATAACTTTAAAATGCTAATAATATTTCCTATTTGCATTTTTGTCAGCTTTTAAAAGCATAATGCATCATTTTTTGTTCTAAAGGTTTGTTGTGGGCATATGCTTCCACGAAGAACCTTTAAAGTGCCTATATTATGCTATTTCCAGTATTGCCTTTTATGCAGTGTGTAATGTAGCTGTAAACCATCTGCAAAGTTGTAAATCTGAAAGTGCATGATGAATAAAGAGCCTAAACAACTCGTTAGTAATTTGAATCCCACTTACGTGGCGGCTACATGTCAAGGCACATCACATTTGCAAAATTCCCACCTATGTTGTACTTGACCCCGCGCCCACAAACAGGTAATTTTACTGGATTCACAAATCTGTTGAAAGATGCTTCAGTACCCAGTTTATTTGGACCAGCAGCTCCACTGAATCACAACCTGTAAGTATGATAAATAATAGATGCTTATATTTCCATCCAGCATTCAAAATACAGAACTATATCCTATCATTTACGTATTCGGTAGACCAATCACAGCAGACTGGGCCACCTAAACAATCAGGGTAGAGTAGGCTCACAGAAAGAGGGGTTTAGAGAAACTGAATCTTAGACCTGCTCAAACGAATCGTTTGAGAATCACTAGAAAATTAGGTGATATTAAATGCATATTTTGAGAAAAAAGTGTTTTTTCACCTTGCATGCATGTAAAGCTATTGTAGGAGACTTCCAAAACAATATTAGCAGCCTTAAAATGGCCTAATAGGGGCACTTTAACATCTGTGGAAATGTTACATATTCCACAAAAGGTTCTTTAAGATTTTTTAAAATTGCACTAGGAAAAAAAATAGTTATTTTAATGGAATAGTTCACCCAAAAATAAAAGTTTTGATGAAAATTACTCCCCCTTAGGACATCCAAAATGTAGATGAGTTTGTTTGTTCATGGGAACAGATTTGGAGAAATGTAGCATTGCATCACTTGCTCACCAATGGATCCTCTGCAGTGAATGGGTGCCGTCAGAATGAGAGTCGGAACAGCTGAAAAAAACTTCACAGTAATTCACACCATATTTGATTAGAACTGTTTTGGACTTTGCTTGATTTGTGCAGATTTCTCTACGGATTCAGACCAGATAACTATTTTACAAACATGCAGCTTTTCACTTCACGTGATGTGAATTGATACGCTGAAGCGGTGTGGATTACATGTGAAGTTTTTATCATCTGTTTGGACTCTCATTCTGACGGCACCCATTCACTGCAGAGGATCCATTGGTGAGCAAGTGATGGAATGTTAGATTTCTCTCATAAAGGAAAAAATGCTTTATTTATTATATTAGTTGTTTATTAGCATGCATATTACTAGAATATTAATCATTTATTAGTGCTAATTAAGCACATATTAATGCCTTATTCTACATCTCTAATCCTACCCAATACCTAACTATTAATAAGCTGCAAATTAAGAATTTATTAAGGGAAAAGTCGTAGTAAACAAGTGTTACCTATTCTTCTATATCTTGGATGTCCTGAGGGTAAGTACTCCTGTTCCTTGGGTCTTTGGGAAACCTAAAATAGCTCTTCTAAGGCACTGCTGTGCAAACACACTTTTAGAAGCTTTCATTTCAAAAGTGTAGGATTAATATCATCTGACCACTTGAACTGGCTGCATGATAAAAGGAAACATTTTCTATAACAAGTCACTTTTTTGTCCTTTTGGACTTGGCCGCTCCAGTCCCTATCCACTTTCATTATACAGAAGAGCTACTTTCTGCTTTTGTGCTCCGTAGAAGAAAGAAACTCATACAGGTTTGGACATGAGTGCAAGTAAATGACAGAATTGTCATATTTGACTGAACTATGTAATATTTTGGCTGTTTTTATTTAAATATCTTGTTTTGGTTCTTTTCACCATAATCAAATACGTATGTAAAATATCTTAATACATAAAAATATCTCCTTTGTGCATGCATGCTCACAAAATTTTGGCTGTTTTTACACGAGATTCCAGTGCAAACAGCGTGGCACAATGTACGTTTTTCATTCACAATGGCTGCCGCAGCTTTTTCCCTTTCTGTTCAGAAAGCTATTTCTATCTAGCGCCATTGTCCTAATTGTTACACGGCAATGAATAGTTCTTTTTATCAAGCTCCTTTCTATTCTTAAGCTGGCTTTTTACATGGCCTGCTCCATCCCTGCACATGTACCAAAAAAATCTATTTAGCCCGAGTCATTTCTTTAGCTTGCTGGAGACAGCCACGGCGAGAGATAACTAACGACACTTCTGCCAGCACCTAGGGATTCTTTTATGCCAGCCTCATTTGCATTCTGATTAGTATGCATGAAATTTCTCACTGAACTTTAATACCCTAACTGCTGCATAATACACTTTAATGAGCATAAAAGTGAGCTTGACAATTAAAACTCACATTAATCACTAAATGCTACACTCTTGGAAGGGAGGGAGGGTGTCGTTGGGGGGTGTTGGGGAAGGGCTGAGTGGGTTTGATGGGCGGTCGACGATGGGAAGGGGGTGGAGAGAGAGAGATGGAGTAGCACCAGTCCGGCGATCGCTGCATCTCCACAGGCCGAGGAACGGTGACGCCCACTTTATCTGAAGCATTTTCCCCATTCATTTTTACCTACACTAAAAAAATCTGGAGTAGCATTTACTTGAAAAAAAGCTTGGGAACAATTTTCACAGAATTCCCAGTAAATAAATAAAAAAGTAACAGTAAAAAAAAAACAACAACAGTAATTTACTGCACTTAAAAAAAATAATGTTCTTAATAAACACTTTTAAGCCATGAACCAGTAAACTATCCCATGATGCACTGCAGATGATGCTATCAAAAACAGTAGTACACTATAAAATATTTTTTATTGATTATAAATATAAAAACTATTTTTTTTTATTTAAAAAATGATTGAAATCTTTGCAAAATATTCAGATAAATTTAAATCAGTGTCATTTTTATACTATTATTAACTTTTTATATTTTCTGTTTTCACTTTAATTTTAGTTAAAATATATATAATATATATATATATATACAGTATATATATATATATATATATATATATATGATTATTATTATTATTATTATTATTATTTAATTTAACATTTATTTAATTTTTTATTTCAAATAGACTAACAATTTTCACTTTAAGAATTTAATATAATAGCAGTTTCAGTGTGCAAAGCCACTAATTTCAGTTTGAAATTTAATTTTATTACTATTACATTTTCAGGGTTATGGGTAATGGATATGGATTATGGGTAATAATTCACTGTATTCCTTGTGGAAAATGAACTTGTTTTTTTGTCTTTTTTTTTTTATCTGTTGTTGCTCATGTGTTTTTAAAGAATTAACAGATTTGTGGCCTTTAGCATCAAAAGCAAAGTAGTTTTCTACAAGGTTGATATTTGATTTCCAAATAATATTTGGGTAATTTTCCAAAGTTATTAAAATAATAATAATTATTATTAGAGAATGTTTTGAATAGATTCTCTTTATGTTGTCACAAACAAAAGTTCTGGGAGGCTACAAAAACCTACAGAGAACATTCCTACAATGTAATTATTTGGTTCCGAAAAAAAAAGGAGCGTTAGGGGAGCGTTCTGTGTTCTGCTGGGATATCATTTGCACATCTTACCGCCATGTTTTATGCCTTTCTGTTGTTCTCCTCTTTAAGAAATATCCTCAGCACACAGCTAAAAATGTCTCGTTGCTATCTTTTCCTGGTAGCTAGGATTCACTCTGAATTACAGCGAGTGAATCTGTTGCCCATACAGACAAAGACATATTTATGGGAATTTGCATCTTCTCATTTAGCTGTCGGTTATGTTGTTGGGTTTTAAACACTCGAATTGAACAATCCACTTCAGCCGCACTTTTGCATGTACAGATTGTGCGCTGCCAAAACGCACGATGCATCCAGGCATGCTTTAGCACACGTGTGCACACATGCATACAGACACATCAGACGAGATCCCAGCCCCCTTCCTGGAAATTAAGACTCAAAGCAATGGGCAATATGGGCTCCTACATGAGCGCTCAGCTTGATACAGATGGGCTGCATCACATCCTCTGCTTCAGTCGCTCGCCCGTCTGGTGAAATCAACACTACCTCATCCTATAGGCCTGTACATACGGTACATACAGCTCAACATGATTTTTGTGTGCATGCGCTGTTTATTTGTGTGTGTGTGTGTGCTAGCAGTGCAATGTTTAAAACATAACCTCCATGCACAATTTATGATGATGCACCGTGGCTCTGACAGCGCATGGCTTATTAGACCGCTGGACCCCGAGGCCCTGCTCTTAGGATATTCAGCAATAATGGACAAATGTGCTTCACAGATTTATGTATGTAAATGCAGGATGGTGGGAGTCGCCTCCCGCCTCAACGGCTCATGCAAATCTGCACAGAGGATGAAAAAAAGGACAAAGGAGGGGCAGATATTCTTCGAAATGCCTGGACTATCCTGCGTGGGCTGCTTTAATTAAAACAGGAGCTTTGCTGTGAAATTATGGTGCGACAAACATCATACGTGGCCTATTTTTTTTCAAAGCGTTGCGTTTGATTTGATTAGCGAGGGCAATGCAATTTGTAGTAATGCTATATCTGGCAAAACCACCTCAAATCTCATTAATTGCATCATATCGGAACATACTGAACCATTACGCTTGATTTCAGAAGCTTATCGCCTCGCAACTGTGGAAATTGAATAATTATTGACCTGAATTAAGAGCAAAATGGTATAGGCTGCAATTTTTCACTATAGTGCAATTGAACGATGCATTTTTAAATATTTTGATATTATTTTTACATTTTTTAAAGAAAAAAGAGTGGCATTTGCACTGTAAGATTACCGCCACAACATTAGGATTTTGATATAATGGGTAATTTATAGGGTAATTCAGGGTAATTGCTAGCTGCTTACTGGTCCAAGACAAAGGAGACAATGTCAGATACTTTTTATGATAATCTTGCCCTTAAAATGTTTTTGCTATTAACTGAAATTACAGTGATTAAAATGTTTTTTAGAACTGAAAATGGTAGATGAACTAAAATGCTTAAAAATAAAACTAAGTAATTATTGGAATTAATAAATACGACTAAATAGAAAAAATATTAAATGACAAATGCACTGCCAATCTACTAAAATTGAAGTAACAATTGAAAATATAAGCTAAAATTAACTCCCAAAAAAATCATTATTAGATAAAACTGAAATTGAAAATAAGTAAATAAGTTTGAAGTGTTAAAATTACTAAAACAAATAAAAACTGCTAAATGAAAAGAAAAACAAAAATGAATAACAATGACAAACATGCATAATAAAATGACAAAAAAAAATACTAAACTTATGAATAAATATAAATGATATATAAACTAAAATAAAAGGAAAACTGAAAACAATTAACAATTAAATAAATAAAAATAAAAGTTATTTCAAAACAAATACTGTAATACTATATAAAAGCATAAAATATAAATAAAATAACAATGGCATAAATATGACAAAATGCGTAATTATATTCAATTAGCAAAGTAAGATTACCATATGTCAGTTACACATCAAAGTCGTTTGGGGTTATGCTTCATCATTAATATATAAAAAAGATATTGAATCAGTTCATGCATTGTTTTGAACAAAATTCGGATGATAAAGCATGGAGAGCTGATGCATTATGCACTAGAAGAGGACCTCATTGAAAGCACAGAGCCACTGTAGGCTCCGCCCCCTCCTAGCAGCGCCCTTCATGCTGTAAGTCACTGTCAGAGGGCGTTTGCGTGATCAGTTCAGCTGTAAAGCTGCATCACTCAGGGTGTGTCGACGACATGTGCTTCATTATTGTCTGTTTATTTATTCAAAATGCACTGGCGCTTAAAGAAGCCATTGTTTTCCGGCTGGCTGCATCAGTCTGAAGGTCCGGTGTTCTCCGGCTCTGTGGCTTGCCTGTGGATTGGTTCAGGAGCTGGGGGTGACAGGGTGTGGAGAGTGTGAATCTGCCAGGTTTGTGGGAGGCTGGGTGTGAACAAGCTGTCAGAATAACCATATTCATTATATTCTCCATAAAAGGAGCCTCCCCCACCCACGTTTATGATTAGCTATTCTTTCATATCCTCCAAAGGGCTCAGAAAACCCCTACGAATTCAGCTAAAGATACAACTGGACTTTTAGCACTGTAAGGGGTTATTTTTATGTAGCAGTGTGTGCTGAAGCAAGCGTCACTATATTTGAATATAAAACTTCGATTATTAAACTCCCTTGAAGAATTCCTAGAGTTTGTGCTACACAGACATGATTAACACCTCATGAGTGTGTATTTTAAGACACTGGCAGAGAGTGAACCAACTCCCAAGAAAGGCTAAATGTAGAGTAATGTAATCTATATAGTATGCATATTATAAACCCATCTTTTTAGGCAAGGACCAGAAACCGGTGTTATGGCATCAAATATAGATGATTACACTTCAGTAGAAAACATTGTAAGTTTCTTATTTTAATGTTTTCATTTCCAAGGTTATTTAAACAGAAAGAGAGCAAAGATATGGAAGCCATTGCATAGAATAGAATGGAATAGAATGAAATGAAATTAAAAAGGGTACTTTCTGCTTTTTATCTCACAATGCGGTCTTTTTTTCCCCGTCACAATTTTCTCACACGTTTTTTCTCAGATATAATTTCTTGCGAGATATAACGTCAGAATTGCAGGACATGTACTCACTATTGCGATGAATAAAGTCAGTTATGCTGCTACCAATTCTGTTTTTTCTCTCGCAATTCCGATTTTTTTCTTGCTAATAAAGAAACAAAGAAACAAACAAAAAACAGACTTCCAAGAACATTAGCACTGACTTTAAGCACTCAGAAAATTTTAATTCATTTTGATTTGCACTTTATTCATGACATACGTAATAGATAGTTTATCTCTGCAGGGGCTTTTTGTCCAATCTGATGGCGTTTTATGGTAGGCCTATATATGAGAGTATAATATCATATAATAGAGACTAGTAGAGAAACCACATAGCAAAAAAAAAACACAGAGCCTATTAACATGCACTCACTCGAAAATTAAAAATTGACTTTATATGGATTGTATTTTTAAGTTTTACTTGAGATATCCACTATTTGCATGCTAATAACGGACAGCTTTCTGAAGACTGTGTTGCTCGGGCACCTGCACTCTCCCACCAATTTCCTTTTGTGATAAGTGATGCAGCAATGGTCGTCATGGTTACGACCAGCCTATCTTTAGCCAGATAACATTTGAGAATGATGACTTCCTCCATATGCCGAGTGACTGCAGAGCAACTTCTGCAAAAGTCTGCTGCATCTCTACAGATTGCGATGCTCGTAAAGACGGATAAGGAAAATCTTAAATCTTCAACATCAAGTGTATTGCACTTAATGCAAAAGTCTTAGTATATGCTGAACTTGTGCATGTACCAGAATATTATAGATTAGGAAGTGGGCTCTTTTGACTTGGCAAATAAGCAATATTAACACCATAATCCATAGTAACACCCTAGCAACCGCATGACAATAAGCTGAACCTCCCAGAACACCCTTGAAAACAAGCTAAACCACTCAGAACTTTGTATCTTCTCCTGCGTTGTTTACAGCAGAAACCAAGGAAACATTCTATCTCTGTTGTTCCATAAGCGTATGTTTTATGTAGCATAATTTCACAAAGCTAAGATCAGACCAATCTGTTTTTGCTCATTCTTATTCATATAAAGGCACAGTCAGAGAAGAACAGCCAGCAATAAAATCAAATTGGATCACCAACACAATTTTTTTCCGGAAATTTACAATATAAACACCATATTTTGTATTTTAATATAAAATCATATAGGTCTATGAAGTCTTTGTGTCCTTCTTACAAGAGGACTGTTTTAAAAACATACAATTTATCATTTGAACAAACTGTGATAATAAAACAGGTGGACTCCTATAGCAGTGTAACTATGAAAATGATACTCCATTGTAGAGTTTTCATTCAGCAACTGGCGCCAGTGAGTATGAATTGCAGATCCCACACTGAAACATCTTTTAAGCATCTGTAAAATGCTGGTGGGAGCCAATCTGGACAATTAAACTACATACAACAGCTTATAAAGACTCAGAGTTGTTTTTCTATCTGAGGAAGCATTAGCTGCCTCTTATTATTTACTATTTAAATAGTTTTGGGTTTTTTTGTCACGCTTTTTATTCTCAAACAATGATCAAGTCTTAGAAATCACAGTTTGCCAAACAATAGAATTCTGCTCAAGCATGTTTGGAAATATAAATGTATAATGCGCCGAGACCACCATCTAGTTTTAATAATTGAAGTGTGTATTGTGTTAGGAGGTAATTCAACTGTGCATTCTGCATTAAGGATATTCTCATTTAGGATCTGACTTTATTACCAAAGTGTCGGATAATAATTGAAAGGATTGTAAATGCATAAATATTTAAAGGGCTTTTTCCCAATTTTGCAGTGCAAACGGAGGCATTTGCACCCAAAGAGTGCTATATTAATTTTTCAGTTACTTGAATAATTAAGGCAGAGCTGTTTGGGGCGTTGCAACTCTGTCAAACCTATGAACTAAAAGCTCAGGTCTTTGAAGACAGCAGCACTCGGACCTTCATTTGATTTACACAATCTTGCACAAGAAGTGCTGATTTGAAGGCCTGATTTATCTGTACTTGTATTTCATGCACTTTCCTCTCATCTGAAGCATGTTAGGCTGTGAGAGTATTAATGCTGTTTGCCATGCTGCATTGGCTGGAAAATGTTCACACTTCAGACTTCAGTACACCGTCAAAACCCTGATAGCAGACGTACATCATAGAGAGGCGTCTATTTGACGTCTGGATTTACATCTGGAAGACAGATTTTTTGTTTGCAGATGAGTGTTTGCTTATCTGCAATGCATCTATAGGATGTTTCCTATCAGAAGTCAAATAGACTTTTATTAGATGTCTTTAAGATGTTCAAATGTTTGTACACAGAAGATGCTTTCCAGATCTTGCAGACCCACGTGTGCTATCTGGGCTTGTTCTTGTGCCTGCAAAAACAAGCCATGATTCTCAAATACTTGCGTTTGCTTTTTTCCATATTCTTCTTTCCTCAACTTAGAGGAGTTGATACGTATCTCTCGGGTCTCAGTGCGTGCACGTAATTGCTGTACCGCGTGGCGCCACTATGTTTGCGTTTAGCTTAGCTTCCTTCATTCCTTAGGATCCAAACAGGGATGAATTTAGAAACCACCAAATACATCCACATTTTTATCAGAGAGATAAACAGCACAAGTCCATTCAGGTGTGACACATAATTGCTATACACGCTCGTCAATTCAGAACCATAGTAACTAAACTTGAGGCTATTAAGACTATACAAATAGCCTAATGTGTTGGCAGAGATTTATTTATTATAAATGTTACTGTTATTACATGTTGGGGGAAATGCTATTTTAATTTCATAGAATCTGTTTTGTAGATTCTTTGTTTTTTGTATTCATTTTATAGTTTATTATTCCTTAATTATTTATTTTAAAATAACCATGGTAATGAGGAACATGGTTTTACTTCTTATGACCACCATCCTAAAAATACTAGTCAATTAAACTCTCAATACTTCTTTCTTTTTAGGTGTTTAGTTCTAAGTAAAATGTTAATTCAATAAGTGCCTGATTAAAGATAAACAGGCCTATTGTCTTAAATAAATTAGGTGCTTCTTATTTACAATTTCAAATAATACAATTCTTAAAGAGAGATTCACCCAAAAATGAAAACTGTCATCATTTACTCAACATCATGTCATTGCAAAACCTGAATTTCTGTATGAATTTCTTTTTTCTGCGGAAAATAATTCGGTGAAATTCTGTGGAAAAATTCAATATTTTTTTGTCCATACAGTAGAAAGGGTAACCAAAACGGTTTGGTAACATTTTACAAAATCATTCTTTGTGTTCTACAGAAGAAAGTCATTTGGAATGACATGAGGGTGAGGAAATTATGAATGTTTTATTTATTCATTTACTTACTCCAATTGAAGACCCTATGACCCATCACCCCAAATGTTATTTTACGTTTTAAGATTGCAACTCATACCACCCCCAACCACCCCACAACATGATTTTGAGGGGGCCCCGTAGCAAATTTAGTGCACAGGGCCCAGAATTCCCAGTGACGGCCCTGTCCAGAACACCCTAGCAACTGCATGACAACAGGCTAGATCACTCAACATACCATAATAACCACATTGCAACACCTTCCAACATGTTGCTATGGAAACACTCCTCACATTTTTTTCATAAAATATAAAACTAATTGATCATTTCTTTCTGCCCACACAGGCTTGATTACATCAGTAAAAAGAGACAGAAAATTATTTACATTTTTTTAAAGCCTGTTATAATCCATGTCTTTTAAATGTCGCAGTTTAACTTTAAAGTCTCACATTTCTTTGTGTTTTTGTACGACAGTGAGCCGCTGAGCTTCTGAAGCAGATCTGGATTTGAGTTTTGTGTTAAAGAGCACACAGATCAGCTCCTGTGGTCAGTCACATGTGCTGTGTGATCATCTAGGAAAGCATCCTGAGCCCACATTGCTTTTTTTTTTTTTATTCCTCTCTGCGTCTGTCTGTCAGGTTCTCCTCCCCGCAGGCGTCCACACTTGATGGCCTTTATGAAAATATCATAAATTCAATCAGGGCCTGCAAATTTCATGAGCCGTCCATCTTCCTCCTGAATTTCTTAACGGGGTGTCAAAACAATCTGCCGTGTGACGTCTGACAGTCCGCACGGCCAGGAGAAAAATGTCTGGAAACCTCTCTCTCTCTCTCTCTCTCCATCTCCCCCTTCCTCCCACCCGCCCCAAAATCTGAATTTCATATCATGGAAATATTGAGATACATGCAGACAATGCAGTGCGGCTTATAACCACGTTCTGTCTGTCTGTGGAACTGGTTACTATGCTGCTCATGCCTTTCAATAGCAAATGTGCCGCATTATTATATTTGCATATATTTTCTAAATAAAATCTCTTGTTAAATACTTATTGAATACATATTCCATTCATTAGTGACAGAAAGCTGTCTAAAAGGCAAAGAAGAAGCAGATGGAAATATCAATAGTATTTTTTTAATCTATGCTACAGTGCTTTTAAATTGCATTATTCATATACAGTATTTTTATATAGAGAGTTTTAGCTCTTTTGCTCACCAAGGCTACAGTAAAATATATATTAATATTCTAAAAAATATATATATTATAATTTCATATAACGGTTTTCTATTGTAAAATATTTTAAAATTAATTTATTCCAATGATGAAAAGATGAATTTTCAGCATAATTATATTATGTTGTAATTATATACAGACTTCAGTGTCACATGATCCTTCAGAAATCTTTCTAATATGCTGATTTGCTTCTCAAGAAACATTTCTGATTATTATCAATGTTGAAAACATTTAATATTTTGTGGAAACTGATTATTTTACTCTTTGATGAATAGAAAGTTACATTTATTAAATTTAGCATTTATTTATTTATGAAATGGAAATCTTTGTAACATTATAAATGTCACTTTTTATCATTTTAATGCATAGCTTCTCAATAAAAGTATTTATCGCCTTCAAAAAAAAGTTGACCCCCAAACATAAATGTTGTAAAATATTTAAAAAATAATCAACATGTAAAGTGACCAATCAATGTTAATATTGTTTGAATGTGCCATTTAAAGGTGTATATATATATATATATATGCTAAATTAATTTATTTAATCTAGATTTTAACCCACAAACCTCTTAAACTTTAATAAATCTGGCGCTAATATGATCCTTGCACATTATAACTTGATTTATTTTCCCACTGGTAAAAATCATAGTATTATGGAGTTTTCTGCAAGCATGATCCATCTCTGTTCCAGTGCTTCCTTTAACATGTACTCTTTTTCTCTCATCTTAAAAGACCCATAAGATTAGTGGAGAAGGGCCTCGAGGGGCGTCAGAGTTAGGAAGGGTCCTCTGCAGCCAAACACTCTCTCTCCAGCTCAGCCAAATGAACCCATTAATATTTTAGATTAATGCAAATACCCACAAAAATGAAGAATAATTGCCTAAAATCAAAATTCAATTAATGTTTAACACAGACGAATTGTCTCTGTACAATACGGGAGGGAAATAGCGAAACCTCTGAGGATCTTTTCAATAAACCTGCGCTGATAGAACAACATCTCATGTGGGACGAGAAACTTCGCAAAAGTAATACACGGTGCCATAAATGATCTTAACTCTCTAATGAAGGACTATCATTTCAATCAGACATCAGAAAGGAGAAAAATGTGTCCTGTTCCCAAAATACTGCTGCTTATAAATGGTTTTAACACTGCCGAGGATTCAATTCTATTCACAAAAAAGCAATAAACTAAAAATAAATGACCTCAGAAGATGTGAAGAACAGCAATTGCTATCTAAAAGCCAAAATTGCCATGTATCGTCAGTAACATCTGCGACTGAGATATAATTGTTTGAGGAGAATTCATTTGTGTAGCAACAACATCCGCCAAATGAAGACGACCGCAAATAAACAAACTATTGACTTAATGTTCATTGTCTGTCTGGGTTTTTTACAATTGGCACTCTCTTGGCTCTGAAACAAATGCCGAATTTCCCCGATTTTACCCAGGGGACGACTGGCGACCGACAAACCGGCAATCTGGAGAGCATTTCTCTGCGATATTTCCTCTCAGGTTGGGGCTGGTGGAGAACGCGCTGACACCGAGCCATCTGTTGTTGTGTTAAAAACAAACCGGTGGTCCTTTTCCCTGATGCCTGACACGGTTAAGGTGTCCAAAGTGTCTAAAGCGTGCAATGAAACATGACAACAACATATTAAAAATATTAGGATAAGCCACTAGATTTGAATGGAGACTTATTTTTTTAAATGTCAATGTTTGCTTGTGCAAAACATACTAACACAATGCTACTAATAGTAAAAGTTAAACAAATCAGATTTATAATAATATATAAAGACCCAGATAATGAGCAACTGTTTGTACTGTATCTCATTCACAGAGACTTGCTGTGTTTTATGTGGATAAATAGCGCCTCTAGTGGTCAAAAG
This sequence comes from Enteromius argenteus, assembly GCA_032357425.1. Lineage (NCBI taxonomy): Eukaryota > Metazoa > Chordata > Actinopteri > Cypriniformes > Cyprinidae > Enteromius > Enteromius argenteus. The sequence continues at coordinate 182,267 of JAUCMR010000087.1, forward strand.
ATCTTATAGCTTACAAAATAGCAGGGAAGTTTTGGACACTCCTTATTTTTTTACATAATAATTTAAATAATCAAGGAACATTGAAGTAAAACAGTCTGACATCTCAAAACTGTCCAGTGGATGAAGCAAACAATAGGTTTTTCTGTTTTGTCTCCACCTTAAGGGGGGGAAAAATCAGATTTTTAAATAAAATTCATAGTCATGAACAGTTCATCTGTGTCTTCAAAACTAATTTCAAGCATTGAAGCCTTTAAATCAGACAGTTTTTATGATCTGGGAAACATAAAGCGTTTGACTTCCTGGATCCTGTATCACTGGTGTGCGTTTTTTATTTCTCTATCAGCTTTTTTAAACATAAACATCCTCTTCGACGACTGAAAGTCAAGAAAGAATGTAAGAACTCTGTGGTTGTGAATTCAGTCAAGCTCTTATTTCCAATAACCTTTTCAGTATGGACATGTAGGTGGACAGAACGTCATGAAAGCTGCTCTGAATTCTACACGAGCGGACGTGAGCTCACTAACAGACAGGCTGTCAGCTTCACACACACACACACACACACTACATCTTAATGATGAGCTCCTCGTATGACGTACAATACAATACAAAACAATACAAAAACAAATAAGAAATAAAAACACTATATACACTAAACAGTGTAATGGTATGACAGTATATTGTGTATTTTATTCATTATTCTTAAAATGATATTTCTTACTATAATTTGGTGTAATTTGGTGTACCATACAGTGTTATTTAAGGATTGTTACAATATATTACAGTATTTATCAATAGTTTTAATAAGCTTTCATTTTAGGTTTTCCTTTTAATTTTACTGGGTTTTTTTTCATTTTTATATAAATTTAGTAATTAATTATATATATATACAATTTAGTAATTTTGCTGTGCAAAGATTTTTAAAAAATTATAAAAATCATATTTTTTGTTACTAGTAATTTTGTTGTGCTTTTGTCATAAACACTGTCATCATTATTAATGCACTTTATTGTATTTTTACTTTATTTATTTTACTTTTACTTTAATGTATTTTTATTTATGTTTTAGTAATTTATGTCCATTACCATTTATTTAGAAAAACTAATACACAACATATTTTTATATTGTTATTATTATTTGAACATTGCTATATAGCTTTAATTTCACTGCAGTTTTATTTTTAGTCATTTTAATACTTCAACTGAAACTTATTTCAGCTAGCCACCCAGATTTAAGTTTAAATGTAAGTTTACATTTTAATCAAATATTTGTATTTTATTTTATTTCATTTAAGTATTGTTACAATTACGAAAATTGTTCTAATTATAATTTTTTTTAATTTGTAATTTGTATTTATTTGTATTTTTTTTTACAGTAACAACACTGGTATTTTACACTGGTTTATGACAAATCACTAATGCAACAACTTTCCAAATAGCACTGGTTACCCAATTAGTTATTATTTATCTATCTGTCTATTTACCTATCTATCTATCTATGCAGTCCCAACACTCTCTCTTTCTCTGCAGTGTGGTTTGATTGATCTGAATGGAAGTGGGTGGGTTTTGTGATCTGAACCTGTTGGATGAGGTCATTCCTGTACGGCTTTGACCCCCTGATCTCCATCACAGACAAAGCAGATTCAGCCCTTTATCACAGAGGAAATCCATTCAGCCTGACACAATGTCCTTGACCGTCCTACAGAGAAGAGTACAACATGCCTTGATTAAAAGCCACTGTGACAAACCAACCTGTGGATCACTACAGGATCACACCACATGCACTATTCATGGAGTATATTATATAGAAATTGTAAATGATATGCAAATGTCACAAGTACTTGCATATGCAGGAACTTTTTCATTGAACTGCCAAAACCTATATTATTCATCAAATAAAGATTATCACTCAATTAATTAAACATGAATCATACTGTGGTCAAGTAACGACAACATATTACACTTAAATTGGAAAGTGTATATATAATTTTTAAACAGCATGCTAGTGTTCAATTCCACACTTGTTTTGATTAATAATTAGAAATATGCATGTTAGTGTGCAACGCGCATTTTCACCACTAAGCGGTGCCAATGACCGCTGTATGAAATAATAAGAAGCTGTTTAACAAGATTATAATAATAAACACACACATGAACAGATCCATAATTATTAAGTGATTATGTGAAAATGGATATGTGATTATTCAAGTTTCAGGTCTTATCTCAATCACTTAAAGGCGACTAAACATGCAATGAGATCTAGACTTTAGCAAGCACAGTTTCTGAGCATCAACAGGTGCTGTAACAATAATAGAAATTAAGGATAAGGGAAGTAATGGGAATATATTTGTACCTCAGCAGTGAAGGGAGTTTTATGTTTCATGCGTGAGAGCTCTGAATGAAGCACAGTGCTCTTCTGATATTATATTTCTGCAAAATAATCTCTCATCAAGTCATGAGCAAAAGCCCCTGAAATGGCATGAAATGCAACCAGTAGAGACAATTCAGCTCTTTCAATCCTTAAATAAACATTCATGCCGGGGTTTAATGTACTTATCTGTATATATTGTTAGTGTCTCGTGAGAATATGAGCGTTACTTCAGACTAAACTCACCATTCATTTGTTGATTTGTTGTTTGTTCTGCTAAAACACATTTTTAAAGCATTTCAACGCTGATTATAATATGTGCATTTCGTGCATCTATGAAGTATATGAAGTACTACTTTTTCATCAAATGTTTCTAATGCAGCGTCTGTGAGAGGGAAGGTACATTCGACAGCTCTTCTTACTGCAGTTTTCAGTATCTCTATATTTTTCCCTTTTATTGGAAGTCATGAAAACACTATCGTGGAGTTTGTCTTTTGCTATTTGAGCAAATAGGAACGCAAAAATATATATGTTGTGGTACTCTCCCATTCCCTGCTCTTCAAAGTTAACCCAGCTATGAGTTATGGAAACAAACAAACTCATCTGCATCTTGGATTAACTGAGGTAAAGTGTATTTTCAAACAATTGTGTTTTTTTTCCTTTGAGAGTCTACTGCATCAATATTTTAAAATATGTCAAATGACAGGCATAACTAACCAAATTATTATACAAATGATCATTATCAATTATTTTAGTGCAGCATATATCTTAAAGTCTACTAGCATTCCAAAGCAAACTAGCAAAATAAACTGGTTAGTGTTGGAAGGAAGAAAATGTGATGTACTGAATTACATTTTTCTGACATATATCTGTACATAAACACGATTTGTCACTAAAGTGAAGAACAATAAAACAATCCAAGATTAACGAAACAGATGTAGGAGCCGAAACAGAGATGTCTAGAAGCATCTGCTGTGATCCTCAGGGACTGAAGCTGGACTCCAGAGAGAACATGGAAAATCATATCATATCAAAATCTGCACAGAAAGGTAAATCTGCAGCGAGGGCCGAGCACCATCAGCTACATGGTTTCTACAGGTCATAAACAAAATGTTTTTGCATTATTTCATTACAAAATACACAGGACAAGCTGAATTTACAAATTTTTTTTGATCTGCTGAAATTATTTATATTCAATATTAATATTATTTATACACTTATTTATTAATCTTTTATTTTTAGATTTTTTTTGTTTGTTTTTTAGTTATTTATTACATGCTATTTCTAATGTTTTTACATTTTTCTTCTAACATTTATATTTTATTTAGTTTCAAATTCATTTTAATGAACAATAATAAAACTGGTTTACATGTAGCTTTCTTTACACAACAGAACATACTAATTTGAAGCACAAAAAAAATCCTTTTAAAGTAGACAGTGATCAAGCATATCAAATATCCACACTTTCAGAAATAAAGGTACAATATGTCCCCCCCCCCAGAGGGCACTCCATCCCCATCTCACTGTCATCTGGACTCACACTCACACGGACTCAATCTCCCGTGACACTACACTCACTCACACCTGTCTGCCATTTCTAATTACACCAACAGCTGCAGCTCATCACCCCACCCACTCACTTATTATCTCTCTGCACATAAACCACATTCAGACGGAGGTTAATTGATTTGCTTTGGCGATCTTTACTTAGTGTTTTTCCTGTGTTTGTTTTCTGAGTTTTTGACTTTGGACTGTTTCCCTAGATTGTTTGATTGTTCTCTGCCTGCCTCGAACTCTGCTTGTGACCCCGACCTCAATTCTGCCTCTTCTCCATTGCCCAGTCTGCCGTTGTGTGACCTTGCCTGTTTTTGACCATGTCTATGAATAAAAGTCTGCATATGGATCCGCACGCCTCCGCCGCAATCATTTCACAATAACAAAGCTGTCACCGGGGCAGTTCATTTTTAAAAGGTACACTTTTGTACCTATTAGGTTCTGACATGTACATTTTAAGTACTAATTTCAGGTACAAACCTGTATCTTTTGAAAAGGTACCTCCCTCGAGACAGTTTTTGTATCTATTTTTCTGAGAGAAGGCATGTGCATAGTTTTTAAAAAGCATCCCAGGATGCACCTTGTGTGATATTTGCTGCTCAAATGTCAGTTCAAGTCAATTTTCGGTTCCTAACATGACGATTTTATTCATGCTACCATTAATTTGGACTTACACGCTAATCAGACCGTAGTGTTTATACGGTTCACTTATAGCTCATTCCTGATATATATCTGTATCTGTGTATCTGTATCTAAACTAAAGCTGGACGTGATGAATTCTGGGATATGAGACTATTTTGACTGTGATTTATTGTATATTGGCTGCACAGCTCTGTTTGTGTCTCAGTGTCCTGTAGGTGATACGTTACAGGTGCATTGTGGGTAATACAGTCATTCTGAACACAGCAGGATCTCTGCAGGGTTAATGGGACGGCGTGCTGCTGCGGTTGCCATGCTGCTCGGTGAACTGCATGCTGGATGTTTACGGAAAACGGTCGACCGGGACACTCAGAGACAGATGATTGTTTTGGGATGGATCTGACAACACCATGCCAGTCTTTTCAGAGAAAGAGTGATTAGGATGAAATGGGATGGAAAAACAGCCTGGAATAGAACGACAGGAGTTTGGAGAATGTTGGAAAGAGTGAAAGTCCATGCTCTCTTTCTGGCGCCTTTTGTCTGTAAAAGTCAGTGAGCTTCTGTGAATGAGATGATGAATATTCGCATCTCATTATCAGGTTGCCAGGCAACACAGAGTTTTGATGCCGCCCAGTGGATGCAGCAGCATTTAACAGGTTCTGACTGATGCTGTCAGTCTCGCTTCACGTATGAGAAAACATCAGGCCAGAATGTCTTTGAGTTGGATGAGATCATCTTCCTTTATTAATGCATTATTAAAGCTGTTATAAAATGATGGGCAAGAATGGAAAAGTCTTAGATGAATCAGAAAATAAAAATGGATGAATCTCATGAAATTGGTCCAAGTTATATTCCACCTGAAAATCAGAAGAAAATAAATAACAAAAAGGCAAATTAATGTATTTTCAGATTGTTTACATAAAGACATTTTCCTACCAAAATAATTTTTCATTATTCTCTGTGATGATTCTTATTAGATTACTACTGTAAGACTGATTTTTTAATTATTTTATTTAAATCAGCATACATTATATAGTAATTTATAAGTACAACAACATTGTTATTATTTAAATAATGTATGTACAAAATTGCATTAAAATATCTATTTTTTTAAATAATTTTAATAAATACAAGTTTTTTTGCAGTAACGATTCTCTTTAATTATGGTGTGAAATTTAGCATGCATTAATGCTGATGATTAGTTTTCTTATGGCCAATAATCAGTATGAGGTCTAATGATATAGTATATTAATTTTTGCCAGTTTTTTTTAAACCAACATTCCTTTAACCAACATAAAGGTCTAATCTAGAATTTGACGTGCTATAATGTGTAATAAAAAAGTGGTGTGATGAAAACATAATAATCTGTTGAATACTGTAACACTCAAGTTAAATGTTTAACACCAACGTAAAGGAATAAACTATGATATAGTCTGTGTGTGATACATTTTAACCAATCAGACCAGTGTTAACTAAAAAAAAAATTTATTCAAATAAAACTGAAATAAAATAAAATAATATCAAATATCAAATAAAAACATGAAATAAAATAAAATTAAATAAAATAAAAGTTTATGTACTAACATTACTAAAACAAAGAACTCTAGAATAAGATTAGATTAATGCTGTATAGAAATGTTTTACTATTTAGTATTTCTTTTAATTAAAAGGTAAAATGTTAACTAATTAAAATACCAAAAGCACAATAAAATATTTAAAACTTAATTTAAAATTATAAAAATATATGAAAATATAAAAATAAAAACTAATTCTAAGTATTATAAATAATACTGTAACAATATGTTATATATATAATGGAGGAAAAATGAAAAAATGACTGATAAATTGCCCAAAAACAGTTCTATATAAAATACAGCTAATCCTACAGGAAGTGAGCAGCTGTATTCATTACTCGCGTCAAGGGCTTCTGACAGCAGATCATGAAGTCAGGTTTGCCTGCCTTGAGCACCATTATACAGCGCTGGCCTGGACCCAAACGCCTGCTTTCATCAGAGACACAAATCTCAGAACATCAAAGTACAAGTGTTCAGAGTACTCTAGTCATTACCTCAGTACATCATGTCAGCAGATCCTTTCATGCACAGATCAGTTAACAGAGTACTGTGACTGGTGTCCATGCCCACTGGTGTTAAATCCAGTATGTGTTTGGTCTGGAGAAAGAGGGTCTGGTCTTGTCTGAGACCCCTGAAAACTGTGCACAAGAATAGATGTGTTTATTAAAGATGAACCCTTTTTCTTTCCGAATGACTTTATTTTGTAAAATGAAGTTCGTTTTTCATTTTTCCCAAATAATTTATTCATGTTTTTTTTTCCTCTCAAATTCTTTGTTTTCTATTGTCACCGTGTTTTACATAAAGCTGAAATCATGAAACTTAAACATTTAATAAACTGTTGTTAAACTGGGTAACACATTTTTACGGGTTTATTAAATTGATTTAAATTTTCCCCATTTTGATTTATTTCTTTTATTTTTTTAGTTTTATTTTTTTTCTCAAATTCCATGGTTTCTATTTTTATTTTTCTAGGTTGTTTTGTTTGTTTGTTTGTTGTGAGATTCCATTTTAATGGTGAAATACATTTTCTGTAATCACAAGCAGCATGTCTTATTAACAGGCATCATGAAATAACATATAACAACAATTAGAATTTCATTTCATTATAAATTCAGCAAAAAAAAAATTACATTTTTATAATACTTTTGCTTTTTACCATTTTCCACTGAAATGTTTCTGGATCTGATTTTTAAGCTTTTAATTTTAATGAGCAAAAAATGTTTAATAAATTGATTGAACAAAACTTAATGATTCTATAATTTATTTAGAAAAATAAATTATAACAAAAATAAACATTTGTACAACAATAATGCCCTATTAAATGTTTTAATAAATTCTGTTCTGTCTAATTTAATACATATTTATTATCAAAAACGGTGGTACTCAAATCATAAAACATTAACAATGTAAGTAATCTTTTAACATAATTAGATAAGAATTGAACAATTCCTTTTTTTTCTCCATACTAAGCGCTGCACAGCAGAGGTTTATTGTTACATTTGATACAAATTTGATTTATTCATCCATAATTTTCCAAATTCCATGACATTCCACATAATATGGTAAATTGCATTTTTATATGTACTTTTTTGGATTTAAGTAAGACCCTTTGTGAGGTTCTGTGAGGAACAGAAGAAGATGAAGGAGCTCCTCTCCAGGAAGGTCAAGATCTCTGGAGGAATCCTCTCACTGTCTACTACAATTAAACAAGACATTTACATAAATCACATTTATATCATCCACCAGGGACACAGTTCAGGTTCTGTATCTGCCTCAGTGAACATTAATGGAATGTACCTGTAAATGCCATCTTTTGTTGATGATTTTTGAAGCAAAAAAAAAACCATGAACATAATTTTGATTTAAAAAATTCCTAATATACTGTCCTTAATTCCTGTTTAAGGATTAAACATTAGGATGACATATTTTAGAATTTTTGAGAGGAAAAGTGGATTTTAAAGTGATTTTGACTCACCAAGACTGCATTTATTTGATTTATTTGCTAATAATAATAATTTTTAAAAAACATAAAAAACGTAATAAACTGAAGATCTAAAATTAATAAATGGAAGTAAATTTAAAAAAAAAAATCTAACTGAAATAAAAATAAACCCAAATGCCAAATGGCAAAAACACATAACAAAACAAATTAAAATAAATCATACTATATGTAGCTACTCTTGTTATTATTTAATTTTCTCCCTTCTCCCTAAACTTGAAACTTGAAACTTCTTTCATTTATGTTTCCTGTGAAATGCTGTTCATGCATTATTTGCATCATAGTATGGATCTCTTGTATACCTTGCCGCACTCTATTTGCAAGTAACCTTATTCTAACCTTATTCATTTTAAGACATCCAAACTTTTTTTTTAAAACATAAAGTTTACATCATGGTCAGGTAAATTCATTCACAGCAGTAATAACATGCAACAATGTGGAAGCTAATTCACTTGTCTCAGTGAAACTTGGCAAAAATTAAAAAATAAGAAAATCTGAGAAAATAATCTAAGAATTAATAGAATCTGTTTGTGATCAGGATTTTTGTAAAATAAAAAAATATATATATAATAACTGAATAAATACATTTAGCAATAAATAGAAAAAAGAAAAAGATGACACAATTTCAGTCTTTCTGAGCTACAAAGTAGTCAGACTTTGCGATAATTAATATTTATGTTTTTAATTTATGTAATGAACACAAAATCCCTGAGCGTTTACAGGTGGAAAGGAAACCGTGTGTGTGTGTGTGTGTGTGTGTTGTAAATATAGCCTCTCCCACCCTCTCCTCTGAATCTTGCGTGTTCAGAGCAATGCAAAACATACAAAAATATTTCACTTAGCCTATGCCTTACCGTTTAGATTTTCAATATACACGCATATAATACAGTGACAATTAAAAAATCTTAATTTCGTACTAATCCTGTTAATGGTCAGTCCTGACGAAGAACTGCCTTCATAGACACAGTAATCAGATTCTCTCTTGCACAAAATTTCGCAGTGACTCCTGAACTCAAATATTAATAGGCGCCATCATAGGTTATAACAGACCAGCATGACTCCAATAAATGAATCCCAGATGTCACACAGGAGTTCATCCAGACACCATTGTATATCCTGAAGAGCACACAATAAAAGCAAACCTGGCTGAAAAGAGAGCTATCATGAGTAATTGTCAGATAAAAAGTTATTAAACAGCTTCATATTCCCAGACTATATGAGAGAGTGTCTGTAGGACAGCAGGAGGAGTGATTATAAAACAGCAAATAAAGACAGTTCCCTGTATAATGAGGAGATCAAGAAAACCTAGTGTTTGGAGCACTCTAGTGGACATAACGAGACAGGTCAGGAGTGAACTTCGGTTACTGGGTCAAAGGTCTGAGAAAATTTACACACACACACACACACCTTAACAACCACATAACAATGGCAACCATTCTGTTAGACTTTGAAGAGATAGTTCAAGCTGGTTCAAACCTGTATGAGATTCTTTATTCTACTGAGCACAAAAGAAGATATTTTGAAGAATGTTGGTAACAATGGGAAAAAATGAAGGAAGTCAGTGGCTGCCGTTAACGGTTTGATTACCAACATTCTTCAAAATATCTTTGGAGAAATTCATACAGGTTAAAACAATTTCATGGTGAATAAGTGATGACAGATTTTAATTGGTGAGTAAACTATCCCTTTAATATGCAATACAACGCTTTATAAAATGTTACATAACAGTATGATTACCCAGAAGAATTGATTTATTATGCTAGTCTTAATAAACAGTTTGCGTTATGTTACTTTTGCATTACTTTCGCGTTACTTTTTAAATATGGGCAGAGCTTGAGTGTTTGTTTTTAACATAAGAAGTTATTTATAGCAAATGTAAAAGTGCACCAAAAAAGTAATGCGTTACTTTACTAGTTACTTGGAAAAAGTAATATTATTACGTAACTTGCGTTAACACTGTTAATCACTAGCTAAACCAACATAAGCTGTCAGTGTGTTATCATTCTGTGGCATTAGACGCTGATAAGACAAATCATTTCAGCATCGCAGGAAATCTATGGTATGTAACAATACTGCATTTGTCTGATGCTCCTTTGATGATTCATTTGCTAAATTACTCAGTGTTCTGATTGCTTGAATATACTGTATACCTTCTTTGTTCTGGGATTTTAATACATTTCTAAAATGTAATGTGGCAAAGCAATCTGCTCCTTGCTGATTGGTTAGAACTGAACCCATGGTATTTGAGGCACTTGAGAAGTGTTTAAGTGTAGATGCTCAGTTATTCAGGTCATCTGAGTTGAGTCAATAGCACCAGTAAAACGTTGGATCCATTTCTAGTAAAGAAAACCTTACACTAAAGAAATAGTGAATTGCATCAACCCAGAATCTCAGTTATGGACTGTAAACATTCATTTCTTTCCTCTTTATCTCTGACTAGTTAATATTCATAATAACCAAGAGAAATTCCATCTAAGACCTGTTAATGGCTATCATAGGGATGTATAACTTCATTACTTAACATATTATTGTATATTATTGTGTTAAAGGTGTCCCAAAACAGACCAATGTTGTGTTTAACTTTCCTTGCTGAACCTGCTTTATTAGTAACATATTTCACATTTTTGTGAGGTCACAACCACCTTTGTTTATTTCAAGTGTTTGTACTAACTATAAAGCATTTTTTAACAAGGGTTTAAAGTACTTGACCACACTAAATGTCAACCCCCGAGAGATGTACAGTACACAGAAATGCACCATTATATGCTCATTTTATTTTTATTATTTTAATTTACTATATATGGATGATAAAAATGGAGCATAGACATAAGGTAATAGGGCTGAAAATGAATAACTGTCATTAACCCAGAGAATGCAGTCCAGAAAAAAAGGTAAAGAAATCATTTTAATTTAGAAATTGCTATATTTCACAAATAAGCATAAAGAAATAGAATCAAATTTT
>JAUCMR010000087.1:201829-231178 GCA_032357425.1 Enteromius argenteus
GACACCATAGTAAGAGAAACAGCCCCATATCATGATGCTTGCACCACCATGCTTCACGGTCTTCAGAGTGTACTGTGGCTCGAATTCAGTGATTGGGGGTTGACTGACAAACTGTCTGCGGCCCCCAAACACTGAATTAAAGCCACAGTACACTCTGATGTAAACTCTGTTTTGATGTAAAATATAATGTGCAGTGTTCCCAATAAATGGAAATAAAAATATTATAAGAATTATGAGCTTTACTCACGTTTTAAAAACACTTTTTATTTTGAACACAACTGTACGTGCAAAAATGTTTTCAACATTGATAATAATAAGAAATGTTTTTTTGAGCAGCAAGGCTGCATATTATTTCTTAAGGATGACACTGAAGACTGGAGTAATGAGGGTCAAAATTCAGCTTTGCATCATAGGAATAAGTAAAAATATATTACAGCAGAAAACCCTTGTTTCAATTTGTAATAATATTTTCAGAATTGTTTTACCATATTTGCAGCTACTGTGAGCTTGAGACTTTTTTTTAAAACCATTTAAAATTCATAATCAATGTTTCCAAACTTTTGAGAAAGACTTTTAGAAATTCATAGATATTTTTGTTTTTGATCTAGAATTCCGAGTCATGGAACAAGAGGCACAGCATCGCCATCGGTGAGGTTCCTGAATGCCGTTTAATCCGGAGGGGGGAATTAACCCCAAAACACGTGGACCAGATATGGAAGTCAATGACCCTAGCACAGTAAGCATCAACAGAGAACTCTAATTCTGTTAAAAAAAAAGAGTTTTGCTTTTAAAATGAACTTTATTAGTTTACAGACTGTTTTGGGTCTCCAGTCTCTGGATGGGGTTTTAGATGCCAAACCTCTGAGCCCAAAGCACATCGTTCACAATGTGTTTGGTGTTAATAAGCAGGGGATTGTTGTGCTGAAGAGCAAAGCAGGTGAGCAAGGGTTATATTTTAACACATGAAATCAAATCTTCTTACATCTAATGTCTGATGGATCTCTTTCTGTGCGTTGTATTTTCTGTAGAGGACTTCCCTTATTGGGTGTTATCTGCAATGAAATGCCTGGCAAACTGTGAGTGACCAATCATCTGCTGTCATATTGATCAATAGATAATTAAGGCCTGGTTTCATAGGCGGGGCTTAGCCTAAACCAGGATTAGATAGCTTTTAGCAGAGTTCAATTAGGACATTTAAGTAATTTTTAAAAACATGTCTTAGAAAAAAGCATTTCTGATGTGCATCCTAAGACAACAAAGGCACTAATGATATATTTTAAGATCAGTCAGTGCAAGTTTCTTTTAGCTGAAACTGCTCAGATTTACCTTTAGTCAAGTCTTAAGCTTAAACCTTGTCTGTGAAAACGGGGGTAAATGTGCAGTTAATATTCGCAATAAATAATTCATTTGCCATCCAATATAACTTATTAGCCTTTGTGTAGGTTGCTTTGCTTTTTTATAAATGAATATGTAATTAAATAGGATGTCTGTATTCCTGTATTACATTATAGTCCATCTTTAATTGTGTATTAACTTTTATACATCTTTAAACTTTTTAGGGCCCAATGGGAATGACTCCAGGCAGCCCATGTATCCAGGGTTCGAGAGAGATGTCTTCAGGACAGTGGCAGAACATTTTCAGAGATTGAAAGAGCCACTTTTGACTTTCCATCTGTATGAAATATTTGTCAGTATTTTGGGTGAGTGATGCACAAGCTGTTGACACGATGAGTGATGAACACATTCAATCAGCTGATACTTGTTCATCTTGAGATTATTACAATGACCAAAAACTGAATTCATAGCTCTTTATTATAAATAAAATATATATATTTACTTGACATTAATTTACTATTTGTGACCCTGGACCACAAAACCAGTCATAAAGGTCAATTATTTGAATTTGAGATTTATACATCACCTGAAATCTGAATAAATAAGTTTTCCATTAATTATTTGTTAGGATAGAATGATATTTGACTAAGAGACAACTATTTGAAAATCTGTGTTCCAGGGTCACTTTTGTGGCTACTACTTTCCAATTTTGTGGCCAGTAATATTAATAATAAGAAATTAATAATTTTATTCTGCATTGAAGATGCATTGATTGATCAAAATTGACAGTAAAGACATTTATAATTTTCTAAGAGTCTATTCATCAAGCCATGCTGACAAATTAAATGTACCGTTTTCATAAAATTATTAAGCAATTATCAGAAAAATTTTGAGCAGCAAATCAAGATACTAGAATGGAAAATTCAGCTTTGCATCACAGTAATAAATGACATTTTAATATATATAATCGCATATAAAACAGTTATTTTAAATAGAAATAACATTCCACAATATTACTGTATTTGTCAAATAAATGCAGCTTTTGAGAGCATAAGTGTCCTTGTAACTGTTTTCTCCCACAGGGCTTCTGCAGCAGCAGTCGGTTGCGGTTGAAGCGCTGCAGGTCTGCTGCCTCCTGTTGCCTCCAGCCAACCGTCGTAAACTGCAGCTGTTAATGCGTCTGATGGCTAAAGTCTGTGCCAACCCCTCTCTCCCTCCTCTGAACGACACCATAGGAGCTCGTACCCTGGTAAATCACTCACCTACTCAGCTAGATGTTCTCTGTACAAATTAATTATTTGCAAATCACTGATAGTCCTTAACCGTCATAGTTAATTTATAATTCAGTGTTCAGTAGATTTGATTAGCAGCTTTCACACTGTCTGTCTCTTGTGGGTGCCTTCGCTCCTGTGCAGATGGTCCAGACCTTCTCCCGGTGCATTCTGGGATCTGCGGATGAGGTGGACTTGGACGAGCTGTTGGCCACCAAACTGGTCACGTTCATGATTGATAACCATGACAGTGTGCTGAAGGTGCCATCCAACCTGCGGAAATCTGTCGAGGAGCATCTGTCTCACCTCAGAAGAGCTCAGGTCAGCATCTCATGTAATTCATTAAATTCTTCATAACTGATTGACTAATATCATGAAACTGTATCCACAACAACTTCTTTGGTGTATTTCTGAGAGAAAATATTAAGTGGGAATTTATGTTAAAAGCTTAATTATTGTAAGCATTTGTATTAATATAGATTTGATAGTATTGTGAAAAAATTATTAGTTTGATATTTTTCCTTCCTACACATAAGGCCTTGGTTATATCAGATAAGTTGCTAAAAATAAAATATTATCACTGTGCACAGTAAGACCAGGAAAATCTGTTAACAATTTACAATAAGTTTTCATTTGATAACATGCATTAACTACATTAGTTAACATTAAGTAACAATGAATAATATTTACATGGTGTTTATGAATTTTGTTTATTTATCTATTTTTAGGTCAAAATGTAAATACACAAACATGCAATTAAAATTGGCTGAATATTTACTCATCCTCAGAGTGTGTTTCTTCATGGGAATATAGAGATTTGGAGAAATGTAGCATTTCATCACTTCCTCACCAATGCAAGTAAATGGGTGCCGTCAGAATGAGTGTCCAAACAGCTGACAAAAAACATCACGATAATTCACAAGAAATTCACAGCACTCCAGTCCTTCAATTAACATCTTGTGAAGAGATAAGGTGTGTTTTTTTTTTTAAGAAAATTCATCATTAAAACGTTTTTAACCTCCAACCATTACTTCTGGCCAAACTACTAATATAAAAATGTATAATAACTAATATAATAATGCTTCCTCCAATGAATAAGTCCATCCCCTGTTGTCCTCTCACATAAATATCCACCAACTTATTAGTTTAGAACTGTTTTGCACTGTTGTAAATGGTACTTATGACATGTGCATATTTCTCTCCTGATTCAGAGAGACTTTTTTTTTTACTCGAGGAATCAATGAAAAGGACTCTGGAAGCAATTTATTATTATTATTATTATTATTATTATTATTATTTGATTTTAGCTAAGCAAGTTTAAGTTAAAAATGTCTTTATGAATTTGTTTCTTATAAACACAGTTTTTTGCTTCACAAGATGTTAACCGATGGACTGGAGTGGTGTTTTCAGCTGATTTTCACTTATGGTTATTCCTGGTTTGTTTTAAATAAGTCAAGTTCTTAAGAGATGCAAAATTAGTTAAAAAGCTTTTTTTTTTTTGAGCTTTGGACATCTCTTCCTGATCTCCTTGCATACTTTGGTTTCTTTAAGATAAAGTATGCAGGTGACACGGACACCTCCATGGCGTCTCCACCTCACTCGTTCTGCAGACAGATCAGCAGAGAGGAGTTTGAGCAGCAGAGGGTCTCTGGATCTCAAGGAGCCATCGTGGAACTACTAGAGAACATCATACAAGACAAGAAAATGTCCATTAAAGACAAGAAGAAGAAGCTGAAGCAGGTCAGAAAGAGGATCCTTTTGACATGAATTAGGGGATAGAGGAATATCTGAATTACTACATGAAAATTGTGATGTATTTACAGTAGACTTATGATGCTGTGATTGAATCTGTCTATAGCCTTCATAGAGCTTGAATTGTTTAACACTAAATATTTCTTTAAATGTCAAACTACATGTTGTTCTGAAAGCCTGACGTGTTCAGTAGCTCAACTGCATGTTTCACAAACTTTTAAATCTGAGATACACTATGGTCCCCCTGTGTGATTTGTATTTTTTTCTTGGCTGTCAGTTTCAGAGATCTCATCCTGACATCTACCGCAGACGCTTTCCTACTGCTGAAAGCGAGGCGGCGGTTTTCCCAGAGAGACCCCAGAGACTCAAACCTCAGCTGATGTTCCTCACGCTGAAGAAACCTTTCCAGCCTTTCCAGAGGAGCTGGAGCTTTCGGGCTTGAGTCAGTGGTCAATTTGAGGCTAGGGTGACCGTGTTAAGTATTATTATCAAGGACAGATGTTATGGAATATTAAAAAGTTACAATCTAGGACATCCTGAATCCAAAAAACACTCAATTCACCTCATCAGTGATCAGATGGATTAAATAAAGTATGATGCTGTGCATTAGAACCCCCTTAAAGCAAGTCACTACAGGCAAACCCATTGTTTTTTTTCATGCTATGACCGATTTTGAGATTTTGCTTTCATTACATGTCTACTTCAGAATAGCAGAAAGAAGATTTTATGACACTTTATCTATCTGCAGCTGTAGATTTCAATTACAGTACAGATCTGTATTAATGCTGTGTTTTTTCTTCTTTGTTTCTGGCTGTTGACAGTATTTTCTGATTTATGAAGTGATGAAATGAGAATTCCAAAATTTTAACCTGGCTTTATAATATTTTCCCTATTCACCTGTAGTGTCTTGCTATAAGAATGGACATGAAGATTATATATATATAAAAAAAGATTTATCTATAAAACAAAAAACAACAAAAACACATTCAAAGGGCCTCCGTAGTGCTTGTTGATTTTATTTGTTTGTTGTAAATAATCTGCAACATTTACAATCAGTTGTGTTCTATTTTTAAGCAGCTGTAATTGGTTTAGTTTTACCTCCAGCTGCAGGTGTCGTCTAACAGCTGTTAAGTTCTCAGTTCTGCTAAATTATGCTGTCACTGATAATCAGCCTGAGGAAATGTGCCGGTCACCAGAAAATGGCTTTTGAAAACTCAGATTTTATACTTTAAATCGATTTAGGTAGATGTCAGTGTCACAGCAACTACTGATGCTCTACAGGCTACATACACTATATTTCTGTCTTGTCTTTTTATGTTTTTATACTTCAGTGTTCCCCGTTTTCACTGGTGTGTAGGTTTGGATGTGATGCTCTAGTCTGTGTTTCTTTGGTTCTTTTGTTTTGTTCTTTCTTTGTATTGTATTTGGTTTTAAAGTAGTTCTAGGCTGTCATGTTTGGTCACATGACATAGCACTGAAAAAAACCTTCACATGATATCACTTGACTATTTATAACTGATTGTGATCGACTCTGTCATGGTACTGTAAGTATATTATTCAAAAGATACGGTTTAAATCTTCACTGATGTTTTCTGTAAACTGGATTCAGCTGGCAGCTTTTACATATTTTTATGTGTTTTTAAAGTAGTGGATTTAAATTTTTATACAATGCTGGATTGAATTCAGTGTCAGTGTCATTCAGTTGTGTCCCCAATGTTGTGATTTTGTACAAATTCTGGAGTTATTGTTACTGATTTGGACGTCTACACTGTGATCACAAATATGCAATTGGAAAAAAATAAATTTATATTACATGCTGTTGCAGTTTTTTTTTTATTAATTTCTTCAGTCTGTTTACATAGCCTAATATTTCAAGCTGACAGTCATACTAAACACAAAACAACAATTGTAAGGCAGATACAGGGTTTCTGCAGATCTAAAAAAGGTTTTTACAGTAAAATTAAGGACTTAGTAAAGTTTTAAATTCATAAACTCTGCATTAAATGTTGGATGCACTGCAAAAATCTTACAGTATTTTTGTCTTGTTTTTAATTCAAATATCTGGACATTCTTAGATCAAGATGTATTTACTTGAGGTACTTTGTTCTGTGACATTGTCTCATAAGAACCCTCAGACATTTACAGTCAAAAAAGATAAAAAATACTGGTGAAGAACATATGTGCAGGTAGATTAAAATATTTCCACGTTTTAGTGGTCAGAAGAAAAGCTATTCAAGCCTTAATATATATATATTTTTAAAAATTAATTAAAATTTATTATGTACAGTTAATTTTTGTTGACTTTTGTTGAGTCACTGAAATGCAGTGGTCTTAAAAAGGCCTTACAATTATATCTTTATGAAATCTGCAAAAACTCTGCCGATAAAAAACGTTATATTTTGACAAATATTTCTCATTTTTAAACTAATTTAAGTTTTGTAGTCCTTTGTTCTTGTACTTGCTGTTATAAACGGTATTTGTGTCCTGAGGTGTACTTCAGCTTTCTTACTCAGGAGGTCAGTAGAGAACTAATAATCAATCTCTTGTAGAAAAACATCATTGGAATCCAGCTGTGTTTTCAGCACAAACCTTGCATGATGGAAATAGAAAAATAACATGAATGTTAATAATAATCATTTAAAAGATTAAACTATTTTCCTTTTCCCCTTTCATTGTTCTTTTTTTTATCTTTATGAGCGTTATGCATATAAAACAGTTTATGTTAAAGCTTTGGTAATACTATACTCCAATTGTCATGCCAACAACCCTTAACTGAACTGAACTGAAACAGAGACGTTTCAGAAGGTCATTGCAACATTGTTCACTCTTGTGTGCACAATGGCATATGATCTCATATGAACCTGCAGCTTCAAACAGGTTAATATTAGCAGAGACATCTTTCAAGTCTCCAATAATACACCTCAAACGCTCTCATATCATTCTGCGGTGTGCAGTGTATTCAGCAACAAAGAGACTTGCTGCCAAAGACATGGAAATGAAACCCTAATAGCTTATTTCTTCATGTTGCGCACACATCCATATGTAAATATGGCCTGAAATGCAGTAGTCAGAAGCATAATGCCTGCTAAATCCACACGCTGCTAATTACATCTAAAGGAAGATGCAATTGCACTTCAGCTACAAATAAATCAAATCAAACCGGTGGTAATTATGCTCACAAATGAACATAATTATCCATGCCATTTCACACAATATATTTCTTCCTTCCTTCACGAGCTAGTCGCCTGACATAAACAAAGCACAAGCATGCGGTGAATTCTCTATGTGATGTGTGTCAGAGTTGAAACAGACCTTGATCACGCAGAAATATCCCAGCAGGCCTTGGGCTCCCCTGGTCTATTCCAGGTAATCAAATGCTGCAGGCACGCAGGTTTCCGCATTAATTACGTCTCTTTAAGCGGCCTGTTCAAAGGCAGTGAATCATCCGCGGAGTTGAAGATAGACTTTTTGAAGGTCACTTTCCTTTCTAGCTGTTGATCAATATCTGAAGCCTCTGGGCTCCATCCAGGTTCAGCTCAGCCGGAGACAAGAGAAAGATGCTGGAGTTTAAATATAGCAGAGCATGAGAATACAGTGCAGGAGCTCAGGAGAAACAATTCCAACGTTCGCCACATAACTCTAAAGGTCAAAAGGTCAAAAAGCTCCTTTAAAGGCATTATGACATTTGATGGATTTAGTTTGGCTTTTAACAGTATTGTGAATGTTTTATTTAAAAGGTTCAACTAAATGGCTTATCACTAGATGCAATTAAAAATAAGCATTACTATGAAACATCATGATAATAAAATATATTTCACTATGTCACTTACTAGTGATACAAATCAGTGTTATTTTAGTATCAGCGAGATGCTGTCATAATGTTTATTAATATTTTTAGTTTTTACCTACAAATTATAATTTGTGGTTTTGTCTTTTTGGAGCCAGTTACCAAGGCAACATGTCTATTCTCTATTCTATCCTCATCTAGTTTAAGTTCAAGCACTAAACTGACTATAAATAAATAAATTAATCTTAGCTAGTGTATAAAAAAATCTAATAAAAATTACAAAGCACAAAAACACAAAAAAGTAACTAAAAAAGACAAAAAAAATGAAAGTATAAAAATGAAAAGGCCTATTTAAAATATGAATAAAAACTGTAATAAATAATAGTAATAAATAATAATACTAAAATGACACTAATATGTAGTATATTAAGATAATAACCCTGATATAAACACATTAATATAGTATAATGCAATAGACAATAAATTCACAGCATGAGAGCAAAAGTTACACAGTGACCAAAATCACTGAATATAATTAATAAATGTAATTAAATCCATTTAATTTTAAAATGACAATTTATAGTTTTCATATAATAAAAGGTTTTAGGAGATGAATAGACCATTGTTTTGTTTTTTTATTATTATTAATATTATAGAATCCAAACGAATCCCATATTATATATATATATATATATATATAATTTTATTTTATTTTTTCCCCCAAAGTCTGAAAATTGACATAATATTAAAACACTTTTTAAGAACACCAAAACAATACTTTTAACTGTACGTTTGCTCCCAGTTTATTATGATTTTATGCATGAATAACTCATCCTGAAATTACAAATGACTGAAAAAAGACCTTTGTGCATATCATGATCATGAAGTCCTCCTGTATCTGTGAACTCAAGACTGAACTTATTGCGTCACCTGCACAACAACACTGCATGTATCATAGCATGTTCTGTAATAGTATCAGTGAGCGCATGGATCAATATTTGCACCAAACTGGAGTTTTGCCAGCCATTCATCACACTAAGTTCAATGATTCAGTCTGACAAACAAAAGCTCTTCTGTGCTGTACAACAATCAATGCTGTCTGCAGGCGCACGGAGCACTACATCACTAATAATAAATATTCAATTTCAGTCTACTTAACGAAGACGGCTGGCATTGTAATATTCAGGTGGGCTGTGATTAAATGCTTCACATATACAACTTTATAAAGGAAAAGCAGGCGCATTAGTGCTAATGAAAGAGACGCACATATTTACCATTATCTGGATGAATACATAACTGTGGCTGAGTATATGCTTAGCACACGTCAATTGGCATATATTTAAGAAGACTATGTTATGCGAATACATCATTTAAAAAAATGAGGATAAGAAAACAACTGGGTGGAAGAGTCTCGAAGCGTGTTTTGAAAATGTCTTTCCAACGTAACTGACGTTTGATTGACGTCAAACCTGACGTGACGCATCCGGAGGCGCCAAGTTTGTACGCAAACTGAAGAAAAGGAATAGTTTTCAACAGGTTATTTATTATTAAGCACGACTGGATATACACAACTGGTCCTAAAGAAAATGTTTCGTTATCAAAGGTATGAGCAGCACACACGTTATAGCTGGTAACTGTTTCCTAGGAAAAATAACGTTTTTTTCCTCAAGGTGGCGCTCGGAAGAGTCGTTTAGAAAGCCGAATCCACTATTGGACTATTTTTTTTTTTAGATAATTATTATTTTTTTTGCACTAAAAAGTATACATATATTAATTCAAAGGGTGAATAAATTAAATAAAAATATTTTTCATCATAAACTGCTGTGTTTGATCATCCTACCCAGAGCCGTTGAGAAAAGTAATAGATACCACGTGACCACTCCACCAACGTAAAGCGACATTTAATTAAAATAAAAATTATTTATACCAGATTAATGATATTTACATATCGTAATATATATTTAGATGAAAACATATAATGCTAATAGTGCTGAAACAAAATTAATATTTAGACCCATTGTATTTGACCAATTACAGACAAGGTAAAGGTAGCTAAGCACCGCCCATTTTTGCTAACTGCCACAACAATGAAATGCAGCATTATGAGGAGCTCGTTTACGAAGGATGGCCAATTATTAATATATTGGACCCCAGAGCTCGTGAGTAAGCGATGATAATCAGTTCACTTGCTAAGCAGTTGGACAGTTATTTCAGGTGTTATGTATGCAGCGGTAAACAGCCTAACGTTAAGTGTTTAGTATCTTTGGTACTTAAGTTAACGTTACTAGCTAAAGGGAACTGCAAAAATAAATCCAAACAGGATCACGAACACTTCTCAAATTACATAGATAAATGTCCCGCCCCAAACTCAAGCCATTTATTAAGCATTTTATTTCTAGGTGTGGCTTGTTAAGTTGTCTAGTTAAGTAGACATTTCACTGATCAAAATGTCATCCATTGAAAGTGCACTGTACAGTTTGCTCCCCAAACGCCCATTAAAACAAGTGAACATGGACACAGAGAAAGGCCTGTTGAGAAACTGTCACAGGGCATTTCGGACCATTGACTGTCTTTTTTAATGCGTTTCATGGTTGTTTTTATGTAATGTATTCTTACATTGTTGCTAATTCTGCTAATAGGGCTTTGTAAGTTTCCCAAGTTATAGTTTGTAATTTTTTTTTTCTGTTGTTTTGTTGTCTGATAATGAGTTCATGGAGTTCCGGTCGACATTACAATCATGCAATTTCAGCATGTTGTACATTTTATTTTTGTAAAGATTGTTTTTGCGAAATAAACTTTTTTTTTTTGTATAGAACATTAAAAAAAAATCCCCTAGCAAATGTAAAAAATACAATGCTATATAATCAAAAATGGATCATTTTTATGGCAGCCAATTTGTCCAGAACAAAAAAAAAATCCTTATTTGTTAGGTTTGGCACTGTACTTTCACAGCTGGAAGTGAGGTAATCATGGCCCCGATGTTGAGGAGATCAAGACTAGGGAACTAGGCAGCTGCTTTAGGATGGTGTTTGCACCTTTCAGAAGAAATTAGCCAACAATGGCTAAGTTGACATTAATTGCTGGTTTAATTACTTGAACATGAATCAATGCATGTCAAACCATTTCATGACGTCTTTAATTCAGGGTGGAAAACGATCATGTAATGCCTAATTATGGTTGTTTATGATGTAAGAAACATTGACTAACACTATAATTGGACTTATTAAAAGCTGCAATATGACCTTTTACTGTAATATTTTTGATGACTTAGGTGCGTCTTATGCGTGGACAGCGGCCATGATCTTTGAGATTGTTTGGTTGGAATGCAGGAAATAGTTTTTTGATCATTCAAAACAAACCTAACCTGCCATACTGTAGCAGATAGACACTTGCATGCATGGCCAGCGTGTCATACTCTTATTAGAAACCATTAAGGTCAAGGATATAGAAAAAATGTTCAAATGAGTACTTAATATGTAACTTTTACACAAGAGATTTCCCCTCCAATTGCTTTTTTTGTATGAACGGGAACTGTGTTAACAATATTCGCTTTTGACATTATACTGTACTTGCATATCTTTAAGCCATTTGGCTCAGAAAAACAGATCTCTGCCCATAATTTACATAGCTATTATATTGAATTTGTAGTTTTCTGAAGGGGAAATAACGATGATGTCGATGGTACAAGGCACATATCGCATTTTCTCACGCCTTTCCCAACCCTTTGTGAGCTACAGACACGTAAAAACAACACCCACTGGCACTCAAAGCTCGTCACTGTTTTCTTTGGGATAAGCAGAAACGCGTCAGCACAAGTTCACGTCGACTCTCATAGAATTTTTTTCTTTCCCTGACGAGCTGTTTTTAACCCATTTCCTTGTTGCAAACAGTCACATTGTCTTTGCTTATTTCATGAGATGCATGAGGTTACAGTAGCTCATCCCTTGGGACGCTCAAAAGCAATAGCAGAGGGTTTTATTATTTTTTTTAAGTTGGCAAAAATAATTTCATTTCTTGCAGCTTTTGCGCTCTGAACTTGCAGAGGTTACAATTGTAATGCTCACACCAGCTGGGTTGGTTAAACACTGACATGCAGCCTGTTTTGCATCAGGGTTTGCATTGATCACAATCATAGCGTGCTGAATATTTAAACAAGGATCAGTTCCTTTGCTGCATCCCTCTGTTTGTTTGCAAGAACCTTATTTGGCCAGATTATACACTCGAGTACCACAATTCCTTTGAGCCAAGACAAGACGTTGATATCGGCTGACAGGCCACACTCATGTTGTTACTAAATTAGGCTGATCTGCATCTTTATAATGGGTTTTGTGACAAGGCAAATTGCGTATCACAATGTTGTTTTTTTTGCTGTTAGTGGCCCCATTACATGTGATTCAATGGAAATGAGCGAACGCAGTGAGGCGTGAAGCACACAAAACATTACATTTGGCCAATTTGGGGAATCTAGAAAACAGCCGCCATCGTTGGACATTGTTCTTTGTTGTTTGTCTTTCCTTATGACTCCAGGGTACGTGCTTAAAGGTCACAGGCAAGTGAGTGTTTGCTGTAAATTTACACGTCACTGAGAATTGAGATGAAAAAAAATTCAAATTGAGGCAGCAAACAGGATGTAGAATTGTATTTTGAATTTGTGACAAAATGGAATGGAATTCATCAAAATAATGTTGTTAGTGTAGTTTTTAATAATGCATTTAATTTTTCTTTATAAATTACTCATACATATGGACATTAAATTAATTCTGTCACCATTTTTTGAGTGCATATTTATCCATGTTTCTTTTTTTATTACTTTTATTTTTTTTTAAATGACTTCATAATTTTAATAAAAATATCATGACTTAATGTTCCTTTTATTGAACTTGTTTCCGGTGACATGCAGGATCATCATGACTTTATAATCATCAGTTTTTGCATTTCAAAATATGCATTACATTTTTTTATATTTACCTATTTTATGAACTTTCATGGTGGAAGAGTAATTTCCCAGAATGTAATGCATCAGTCTCAAGTATTTTAAAAATTAGTTTTTATATTTGATATATTTATATATGTCAAAAAATGTATTTTACATTTTTTTTCTATCTTATATGATATTTGTGTTCAAGTTATCCATTTTGCAAAAAATAACTAAAATCTTTTTTTTTTTTTTAAATATATTTAAATAGGCTAAATAAACTATGAGCCAATGAATAAAAAAGTATTTTTTTATTATTGCAATTTAGCAATTTAGTTTAATTTCAATTCATGTTCAAATGCATGTGTTATTGTCCAGTTCAACTCAATTGAATTGATTGAGAATGAACCCAAATAGAGTGATGAACTCTGGCTGCATTACCCATCCATTAACATCAACCATCTGAAGTGATTCGAAAAGTTTCTGTAAGCTAGGTTAATGCCATATCAAGAGCCAGTCAGTTAGCCGTTGAACACGGACATCAGCATAGGTTTTATTGACCGCTCTGCTGAACTCTGCCCGTGGTCTTCAAGATTTTCCTAACTTTGAATGCAGAAGCGGCTATTCAAACTACCCTGACCACAAAAACTAGCTTCAGTCTTCCCAAGCTCAATAATATCATTATCCTGACCGCTTCGGCCAAACTTTTTTTGGCTGCTGAATCCTCATCGACGAGGCATGTGATCCAGATAGTGCTTGAAAAGTACTGCAGGCCGGTTAAACCTCAGAGAGGTGTGGTGCTGCTTGCGTTTGCGCAAACAATGGAGTGAATGAGCGCTGTGTGTTATTAGAGCGCATTGTCAACGGTTTAGTAGGTTGTTCAGTGTTTTCCTGAGCTGAGCTGCACGCGCTGCCTCGTCTTCTCCTCCGGCGAGTTGGAGCCAGATCTGCTGGTTTGGAAGGGGGTGGTGGGCGGGGTAGAGGGGGGGGTGTGTATGTGACACATCATTGGCTTGGACTGCACATACAATCAGTCTCATCATTGTAAACCAGCATGTAACCACGCATTGGGCTGATAAACTACGTCCAACACACAAGGATTACTTCATGTTCTTTTTCTTGGAATAACAAGCCAATGCGTGTAGATGTCCTGCAGTCATTTGTAGACGAAAACAAGTGCTTCTTCAAGTTGATTGGGCATCAGTGAAGGCACACAGGTGAGTTTCTTGTCTCAGTCATGTTGACATTTGATTCTCTTCCAACAGGCAAGTTGAGACGGTCGCTGTTGAAGGGTCTTGTTTCCTTGTTGTGGTAGCGATTGAAGAGTGCAACGTTGGTTTGGTGTGTTGAAACGTGACATCAGCTAAAAAGTGATGGACTAGTACGTCATTTAAAGAGGCCTTAGCTTATAATGATGTTATCCGGTTGAAGGTAGCTGTTGGGGTCTTGAGTTAAAACACTCTCAAGTTTTTTTTTTTTTTTTTGCATGTATAGTTTCATGAAGACCCTTTAATATCCATGCATTCAAGGGTTCTTTGTAGTGGAAGAAGGTTCTTTAGAGTACTAAAATGTTCTTCAAACTAATAAACAATGGATTTTTTTAAAGAAGGTTCTTTGAGGAGCCCAAAATAGTTGTTTTATGGCATCGCTGCAATGTTTTTTTTATTTCTTAAAACCTTAGCCTTTATTTTCTACAGTTCTTCATGTTAGAGGATTCTGCAGTGGTTGTGAGTTCTACTGGAAGAACCATTTTTGGCTGTCTTGAGTTGGTTCTGAGGAGATGAAGCAGCATCTTGATGCATCGTTAAAAGTTTCTTCAGATGTAGTTACATAAAAACCACCAGAACACTGGTTTTCTTGAGTAAAACGTGAACCTTTATTTCACAGTTCTTGGTAATCTGCATATTTGTCTTCAAGGCATCTTTTCCACATAACAGTTTAATCTAAATTAATCTTTTATAATGCTGTTACTCATATGTGTGACATTGAAGTACGTCACCTGAAGACATTTGTGTGCACACATACACATTACACACACTATCTTGAACATTGTTCATAATTCACCTTGCATAATGTTTTTGTAAAATGCACTCTTTCTTTAAAATAAATGCTAATTTGTTTGATTATATTATCTAATGCAACCACATACATTCATGTTAAAGTGTGATGTATATGTTTCCAAATCTGGCAAAACAATAGTTTCATGCATTCAGTTAGGAATTGGACTGTATTGTTTTGTATTCAGGAAGTCTCTTATTTCTTATTCAAATAACTAACAGGAACTTTGCTACTGTTGTGACTTGGTGATCATTAGCATTTAGACACAAATGCTCTTTTATTTTATCTGTAATATTTGCTAAGGCAGAATTGAGAAAACCCATAAACTTAAACCTGTGGTTCCAAACCCCATTCCTGGAGGGCTTTCAATACTGAACATTTTGCATATTTTGGAGAGAAAGAAATCAGTTCGTGTCAATTTTGCAGCATAGGTTTGTTTAGAAGGTTGTTACAGGTTATCTCATTCTCTGATCTTTAAGATCAGCATGAAAATTGTGAAATGGCAGCAATTAGCCTTTGAATGAAACTAGAGCAATTACAGCATTCTGAGCAGCTATGCACCTTGTGTCATGCTTCATGTGTATGTGACGTAAATATGTAATACCTTCTTGAAATACCTGTTTGATCCATTGCAAGATCCATTTTTTTTCTTCTTTAGACTTGCACAATGACATCTCCAAACCTTTCATCATGATCTGTTTACATGCATCTTGCTCCCATTATATCATCTCCCTGGAGATTTCGACAATTGTTTTAATGTACGTAAACTTAATATAATAAAAGAAAGTTATTTAGAAGTTACAAAAGCGCTGTCATTAACTTTAGACTGAGGAAATGGTATACTATTATTCTCATGCGTAGATTCATTCTTTTTGGTTTCCTAATTGCTGGACCAGAAATTGATATTTAACGCCAGTAGAGAAGGGCCCCTCTGGACTGTTAACCCAGAGCAGTGATTCACACACACTCTTGTGCATTGCTTGTAAAAGGCGTTGGCTTCAATTTGACGTTCCTGTGTAACCCAGAATGCATGAAATGCATGAATTACCATGTTTGAGAGTATTGCTTACAAAAGACACTTAACTGTTACACAAAAGTACAGCGATGACGATTGTATATTGGCTGCAGGCAAACAGAATGTTTTGTATACAAGGATAACTACACTGCATGTAGCATCCGCAAGCGACCTATTTACAGTACATGTACATGTCACACATGCAAACGAGTCGCTTTCAGATCAATGTCCCAGACGTTTCATGCGTCGTCAGGAGTAATTACTAGTGTAAAGCCTTCTCTTCAAGTGTCTTGAGGCGTTAGTGTCTGTGATTTCACGGTGTTTATTCTGTGTCTGGTTGCAGCCGGCGTGTTTCAAACACAAAACCTGATGCGTTGATTACAATCCAGAGAAGATCGTTCCACAAAGCTATCATTACCCGGTGCCATCTGCGAGAGGGAGTTGCATTTTTGAGCTGCACGGAATGGAAAAGCCTGCATCAGTTTTTCCAGCGTTCGTTTCTTCAAAATAAAGCATCAGGCTTTGACAGTCGAGCTCCATTGAGGAATTCTGGGTTGTTTCCTGGAGGCAGAATAAGCGTAGTCCGTAAGACATCTGTTGGAAGAGTCGTGGGATTGTGAGGTCAAATGTCTGATTGGAGGAAAGATCAGAGCTTTGTCTCGTTTGTCTCTGATCAGTTTCTGAGGCCAAGTTTATTGGGCTTTGAAGCACATCACAGAACAGTGATCTGTCTTTGTGCAGAAAAAGTCTTTTTGGAGGTTTGCCTTCTGCTGTTTTCAGACTCTTTGTTTCTTTCAGATTCACCCATCATCCATCAGGAACTGCAAAGATTGTCTGCCTGGCCATTAAATCATTTGCAACCTCAATTAATCTTTGATATTGAGTCACTCTAGCAGTTATATTCATTTGGAAAGTCTGTATGGTCTGTGAATGTCACAAAATAAAGTGTGAGACAAATCCTATGTAACTAAACAATTCAAACAGTTATTTGTCAGTGAGATCTTGCTATGCATGTTTAACAGTGAGAATTGTGTCCAGTTATCATATTGAAAGTAAGAATTATATTTTGCAATTTTTAACACATTTTTGGTACATGCCTTGACGTTTGGATGAGTATAATTTTTTGGCAGTCATACTGACTTTTTTATATTATCAGTAGAGCATGGCATGGCATGGCATTACTTTTTTTATTTTATTTTATTTTATTAACGCTGATATGTCAACCCCATATTACATCTGTGGCTTGTTGTTAAATACAAATAAAATATGTAATTATATTTAAAATATTTCTTCTAAATGTTTTATTAAAATGTTTATTTTTTTCTGTATTTGTTACAGATATATTTTCCATTAAATTATTATCAAATAAGGTTTTATCAAATTACTAGCATGTATCATTTATTTATTTCACTAGTTCATTGTAGGCCTATAATATATATATTTGTTTATTTTAAAATTAGTCTTACACAATGTAAATTGATATCCGGTCATCTAGGAGCCTACTTTTTGAAGTATGTTATGCAAATACATAAGCAGTATATCAAAATGCCATTCTGAACCCAATTTTACAAAGTCTTCACGGAAAAAACACTTTAATCTGCTTGTATTGTGAGGCATAATTCTTCACATACTGTGATTAGACTTGAGCTCAAGAGCTTTTGATAAGGTGCAGTGTGACCTGGAGTAACTTTCACCTTTCCCAGCTGTTCGAGGCAAAAACCCCATTAAGCTAACAGTGTCAAAGTGGGCTTGATTAGGTGTGATTGTATGTGAAGCGGTGGAGGCGGTTTGGCACATAGATGCTGATTAAATGAATGATTTTGTGTTTTTAAACCAAACTCTGGTTTCAAAACTGACAGGTTTTAGAACTTTTGAAAGCTTATTTTGCTCTGAGGGTGCACCCTGCTGAGAGAAACCATTGGATCTGAAACTCAAAGCATACGCAGGCGTCTAAATGAGGGCCGAGGTGATGGACGTTATGTCACCTGAAGTGACGCACGTACCGCTGCAGAAAAGGTTTTTGTGAGGTTTAACAGTCTGAGTGAATGGGGAATAGAGAGCCTCATTATATAATAAAGCCAGCCAAACAGGTTTGAAATGAATTCAAGATTGTTCCTCCCCTGATTAGTCGAGTGTTTGGAAAATAAGCTACGGTCTGGGTTTAGTAGCTTCCCAAAGGAAAGAAAAAATCTTTTTAATACCTCAACAAGCAATGAGATTAAAGGGACTCGTTCACCCAAAAAATTACAATTTTGTTATAATTTACTTACCCTCACGCTGTATCATCCAGTATGACTGACTTTCTTCTCTGGAACATAAAAGAAATTTAGAAGATTGTCTGAGCTGTCAAACACCAAAATGCACTTCAGAAATGTAACACATATGGACTCATGGATGTCACAGAGGCTTCAAAAGACATGACAGTGAGTAAAATTTGGCAAGATTTTAGTTTTGGACGAACTGCTTGCACAGACAGTCTGTTTCAGAAGAGTTCTTAAAGAAATAGTTCACCTCCGAACATTTTCTACTCAAGAAAAAATTCACCTGCCTTTTGAACGGCGTTGCTCAAGGTTTGCAATAAGAGTCAGAGATCTTAATATAAATGCACCAATTTCTCATCTAATTCCTCCAAGAGCAAATGATCTGAGCAGCGTTTATAGCTTTAAACTCATACGAATGTCAACTTTGGCCCATTTGCTTTAAATGTACTTTTTCCCCAAGACAAAGTTACTTCAACTAAATATAAGAACTTCATTAAAACGAATGATCTGCGAAAAAAGAAATAACATTTTCCTCTGGGTTATTTAAAAGAACTCAAATCAAGCTAAAACTGTCGTCTTTTCCCACAAGACTTGAGCGATTGACTGCGATGGCATCTTGACAGCTCTTGGTTCTGTAGGTTACTCTGTGCTGGCAGACTGATGGTGATTTGTATTGAGACGGCGTGCGCTGAGCATCGTCTATTTCAATCAGCCCCTAAATCAGGCAGACACCAGCTATTGAGCGTGATTTCACGGGGCACACATTTTTTCATGAGATCATTCTTTATATTGGGATGAAACTGTGCTGTTGGCGGCAGCTTGATCATACCATCCAATCCGCCTCCTTATGAATCAATATCAATGATTAAATTCCCAATGAGATGGAACTGATTCTGAGGACTAACTGAGAAGCAGCACATTTGAGAGCCATGGGTCCGTAGAGAACTAAAATCCATTGATGGCACCATCAAAATGAGGATTTTCTTATTAAACATGAGCATTTGGCAATAACCGAGCTCTCGGGGTGTTTATGATCTTCTTGAATTCTAATATAGTTAATTATTACCCACAACAGTAGCTTAGTAATGACGCAGAGCTCTTGTATGGTTGCAGAGAATGGAACCGCTCTCTGCTTGCTTATTTTCTGATAATGCTGGAAACTGGTTACAAATGATTATGATGATTTGCCCAAGCCGTCATTTATTGCTTTTAATCTTGCCTAGACTATTTATGTCATCATTACACATGTCGAATTGGCCTCTCTCCAGTCATAAATCTGTAATGGCACTGAAACATGACTTACTATGCTTAATTAACTAGCTTGAGGCCGGGAAATCAGCTGGAGAAGTGATCTCTAGCAGCTCAGCAGCGACACCTGTTGGAGTTCACCCACCGTGACATGAGAAGTCATGAAATGGACTCCATACTGGTTATGAAATAGTCTTTTATTTGGGAATAACACCCATAAAATGTTCTCATTACCTGCAAGATATTTCTGAAATGGGTGTTTAAGGGTGTTTGTGTGAGTCTATAAACAGCAGAAAAGCATTTCTTGTGTAGCAAATCAGAAAATGCGACCAATCAGAACTTCCTCTTTGCCTGTCAATCAATTTGCACCCCTTTTTTTTTTTTAACCCCTATATGGCGCAAAGAAGTACCTTAGAGGTACCTTTCAAAAATGTCAAAATCAAAAGTTCACTGACACATCCCATAAATCCAAAGGCTCAGGTGCTAGAAAAAAATAAGCAATATCCAAACAAAATGCCCACAAACTGATATGTGACTGCTCCAAAGAAATTGTATTGATTTAACTACAACATGTCGACCATCAGGTCTTCAGCAGTCACTGGAATCAATCAAATTATCTTTGGAGCAGTCAGTGTGCAGACATTTTGTTCGTTTTGTTTGGATTTACCTTTCAAAAAGACAGCACTCCAGTACAGCTTTCATACTTAAAAAAAGATTATTGGAGTGTTTTACAAGACAATCAAATACAGATTTTTACTTCAAAATTTCATGTTAATTTCAAAGTTACTTGCCATTTTTTTATTTATTATCAATTTCTGAGAGATTTTTCAGTGTAGTATTACTAGTATTTCAAAGTAAAGAAATAAAAAGTAAAAGTGAAATCACTGAATGTTTAGCATTTAAAGTACAGTTCAAATTCAGCCAAGTTCATCTATCTTTAGGCTCTACTGATGATGAATTGTCTCTTCACAAAGATAAAGTGATGTTAGTTGTGTGGCCAATTATTTTTACTTTGAAAAGGCTATCGCTAGCTTTTAAATGTGTGGGAATATGATTTTATTGGCTCCGTGAGATGAACAAATGAATGTATTTCTTTTTATATGTATGATCTGCGAAATGCTTTGCACTGCAAGGTCTAAATAAAATTGTAAGAAGTAAAAGAGTCAGACTTTTTCCCTTGGAAAGAGTGCAAGTATTCAGTTTCACAGTATATTATTTCCCAAAAAATAAAATTTTGGTAATAAAGTACGATTACTTTACATTCCTGACTCGACTTCTTGGCTGGAGCAGTTGTTGAATCTTGCTTAAACTCATAAATATTCTACTTTAGATAATATGTAATATCAAATAAAATTGATTTCAAGTACTTAATCCCACCTAGATCTGTTGCAGTGGGTCCCTGATGTATAAATTTATGAAACCATGTTCTCCAGAAAGCTTTCTCTGTTGCTCTATATGATGAGGTTATTCCCTCAGCAACCCAGGTAATTTTAGATACTGATTGGACCAGGTTATATTTCAAACCCCAACTTAGTTGTCTGGAAATTGGTTCATTTTTAATATTACAGTTGAGAGATTGTGCATCAAAATAACAAACCTGAAATGATTGTATGTGGTTTCTCCATGCATCCTAATATTGATTTTGTTACAGTAGGTTCATAATAGTGTCAGACAGCTCACAAATGTACCGCCTACTGTCCATTCACTGCCCGTCTGACTGCACACATAACTGGGAAGCACTTGTAAACATGCCAGTTTCCAATCAGATTGCATTAATTGTTATGCAACTTCCTGCAGTCTGAGTGCACAGGTCTTTATCATTCTTCATGGCAACAAAGTTGTGTGTCAAACTTACCGGACGGCAGCACTGAACACCTTTTGAGGAAGAACTAATCTGTGGATTTGCCAGGTTAGTGCCATCAAATCTTTGAAAGATATTTAGGGTTTGGTTTGAGGCATTAGGAGCAAGTAAACTAGATGGGCAGAACTGTGAAATAACCTGGGAAATGATCCTTATTTACGTAGCTGATGCGTAACGTTCGCCAACAAGAGGATTTTAGGGTAAAAGGGACATTTGTCTTGTATCTGTTTGTTTCAGCCTTTTTGTCACTGTAGTTCATTTTAATTGGTGCGGCATGGGTGTGAGAAATGTATTTTTAGAAGTACAAATATTCCATTTCATCACTTAGTGCTCATTTCTGATGTTTGTAGAAACACAAATTCTGATCTATATATATATATATATATATATATATATATATAATATAATGTAATGGAAAATATATCAGTATATATCAGCTTTTGCCTCCATATTGATGTAAACTGCCTTTTCATAAGTTTGGGGTTGATCATACTTTTGTTTTTAATGACAAAGAAGCCTCTTCTGTGTGACATATTATTGCAATTTAAAATGCCTTTATATCAATATATTTTAAAATGCAATTTATATCTGATTAAAATGGAATTTTTCTGCATCATTACTCCATTCGTCAGTGTCGATCCTAATATTTTAGTGGAACTGTGATGGATTCTTTTTTAAGAACAGCATTTATTTCAAATGAAGCATTGTAAATACTGTCATTTTTGTTTAAGGGAATGCATAATAGTATTATTATCAAGAAAATCTTATCCTATACATTTGAATGGTAGCATACAGCAGGTGCTAATGAGGCCATTCCTCAAATCCTACTTAGAATCGACGTTGGCGCATCTGTTTGAGGACACCCGTTTGAGTCTCACTGATGCACAATGATGTCAGGAACGACTTCCAAGTAAGCTTCCCACTCCCGAGAGGAACATGTTTTGGCTGCTGCGTCTCGCCGGTGTGCCCTAAAATTCCATTCAGACGGCTTAATATCCTTCATTATCATTTCTGCCCCCTGGTTCATTTTCCTTTTAATATCAGCGCCTTTAGCGGTGAAACTGAATTAGTGCACTCTAATGGTATAAAATCCCACAATTATCCGAGGACTTTTTGAAGTGATTTAGAGAGTCTTCAGGAGCACAGGGTTGGTTTAAAGAGCGGTAGGGGATCGCAGGGACTCGACTGGCTGCGGATTCTTAACGGTTTTAGAAATAACCCACGGTGACTCACTGCGCCGAAGCGTCAGTCTTATCTGTATGTGACCGTGGAAGAACTTATCGTTATTGAAAAGAACTTGACTTGTTATTGTAGCCAATTCAGCGCAGCACTTTCCAACATGTCATGACAATCAGCAAGGACTTTTCATGTTGTGTTTTCTTCCACTGCACTCATTGTGCGACTGTCAGCAGAGCAAAATGAATCATTTCCCCTTTGTATTGAAAGTGACTGGAGACCGTGTTCGTCACCAGACTTCTCGTTTTAGTCGTTGGACTATAATCTGTCGTTTTTACTAACACAGTCTGTCTGCTTACCGAAATAGCAAAATGTCATCGAAACCCAGGGAAGTTGCTGTTTTCATGGCTTTTAATTGAGTTCTCATTGTTCATTTAATTATCAACTTTGATGTCTCAAACCTAAATTCATCAGGAGAAATAAACAGGCACATGTGAGTCAACAGCTGACATAAAAGCAACCCATTTTTTGAGAAATGTTTGAGTTCATATTGAGATTTTTGGCTTTTGATTGCGCATGTTGAAATCTCTTTTGAAAACCTAGAAATATCATGTGAGATTGTTTGTTTATTTTTTACATCAGGAGAAACATTTGAGAAGCAGGAGACTTCAAAGTCAACATTAAATGTACCTGATTTATTAAAAATATATTTATATATATAAATATTTGTCATTATAATCTTTTATCTTCATTTTCTTTCAGCTTACTTCATTTACGCGTACTTTGGCTTACTCATAATGTATATTTTTCAACTAATTTCCACCATCCAGTATTTTCAGTTTTTATTTTAATTTGTTACATTTAATTTTAGTTTAAAAAAAAAAAAAATATTATTAAATTTTATTATTAAATTAAATTATTATTATTATGTCTGTTTAATGAGATTATAATGAGATTATCATAAATCAAATTGTAATTAATTTTTATTTAAAATAAATTATATTTTAAAATTAATATTAATCAAATTAAATGAAAAAATATTTTTTTTACATGTTTTAAAGTTAGTGTTTTTTTTAATATCAATCACATTTTTTATTTTTACACTTTCATTTATTTTTTATTTCAGTTAATTTTAGTACTTCAGCTTATTTTTTTAAGTTTCTAATTAAGTTTTTATCTAATGTTTATAACAAATACATTTTATTTCAATTGATGAAATACGTTTTAAAACATTAAATCCAATTTTAGAGTCCTGTTATCTCGTAGATACACCACTAATGGTTTTCATTTTCCATTTGCATATTTTTTTTTACTCGGTCTTATCCACCAACTCTTCTAAATCTGTGAGAAAACATTGAGACATCAAGGAGATCACATTCTTATAAGCCGATTTGTCACATTGCCACTCAGTTTTCCGCAAACGTGAAGCATCAGGCTTTCCACCGTCACATCACTTCATCTCTCTTCAGTCTTTCATTTCCTGTAGGTAAATGGGGAAGAGGCTGCAGGAGATCTCTGCTCATCTCACAGCGTAATTGTTCTGTGCGCCACTGTCCTGAGTTTCCGTCAGGTGTTGAGAAGAGCTTAGAAATCCTTCTCTAGCTGATGAGGAGACAGATGAAGAGGCTGGCAGTCATTTCTCTGCAGTGTTTTGGCTCTGTGTTTTTCGTAGGCTTAAAGTGGCAAACATCCATAAAACTTCCCGTCTTGTCCAAGTGTCTTCAGGGCTTCAAGTCTCTGTCCGTTTTGATGGTTGCATGGGCTGAGGCTGTGCTGGTGGGCTGCTTTGGACACGTCATGCGTCTTTCTTCTTCTCTTTGTTCAATCTGTTGCTGATTTGCATGATTTGCTGGCTCAGGTTTGTTGCATTACTCTACAAAGCTGGATTCATCCCAGCTGTAGTCTTAGAGTGGGTGTTCAGCTCGTCTGTCCTCGTTTTAATATTAACTCTGACCCCATCGTTCAGTTTTAAAACCTGACTACTCTCTATAAAGTGTGTAATTAGAAACTCTCTTCATGGGTAAAATCGTTAACAGTCTCTCAAGTAGCGAGTTGATTTTAGCATGTTGATTAGCTAACACCTTGATATATGGTGTGTGTGTGTGTGTAAAAAAACAAAAAAAAACAAAAAAGAGCAGCACACAGGTCTATTGGGTAAAATAATGTATGTTAGCAATTATGCTATGCAATTATAATTAACATTTTTCTCGACTTCTTGTGTAAAACTGAATTTGTTGCAATGCATTTTGCAATTGTCATACGCATAAAGTATGCGGTGTATACCTTTAATTTAAGCCAAAATGTGACTCTCTACCTTTAAGCCATTTTTATGCTTTCTTAATGCATTCATTCATGCATTTATATATTTAATTGTGCGTTCATTTATGCATGTTTTCAAAGTGTACATTTGTATATCTGTTCATATATTCATTCACCCATGCATTAATTTATGCATTCATTCATGCATGCATTTATTTATGGCTTTCTTAATTTATTTATTTTTGCTTTTATGCATGAGTATTTTTCTTTATGCATGAATTAATCTTTTAAATTATTTATTATGCATTTGTTTATGCAGTTATTTATGCAGGCATTTTATTTGTATTTATGCTTTTATTTATTCCTTAATATGTTTTGTAAAGGTGCCTAAGATGCTTAAAAGTATCGTCTAGATGGACATTTTGCTACTGTAAGAACTGAAGCAGAGATTCGTTGACTATTGGTCTCTTATACCATACCCATATGCCTTAAGTGCTTTTACCAGGTCTATTTTGACTCTTTGACCAGCTTTATTCTTGCTTTTCTCTTCTAGCATTTTGACTGTGTGAAGAATTACATGCTGGAGCATCTCGCAGGATGAAAAAGATCGATTGCACAGCGGCAGACTCTGCAGGGACTGTGAGTGCATTTCAGTACTTCTGTACCTTCACTGTACAAAGTATAAATGAGGAATAAATCCCATAATGTGAATTTTGGGAATCGGGGTGAAGCAATTTTATTATGTTCCACTAATTTGTCATAGAGAAAGCCTGTCGGCTGTATAACAGCCATCAGAGCCTGCGTTCTTACAGTATGCTCACTACTCTCTCTCTTTTTTTTTTTTTTAATTGCAATCATTCTTTGCCTCCGAGGTTTGATGAATCATTCTAGGAGCTCTGGGTGATGCATGTAATATTCAAGACTTTTTGCAAGGAAAAACGATTTGCAGCGAAGTTGAAAGGCAAATGCTGATAAATAAAGCAGAATAAATGCTGATGAAATGCACCTCTGATTTGACTCATTACAGAACAGTGGCACCAGAAGCAATTACACTGCCTCATTTAAAGTCAAAATGAAATCAAAGGGACTCTATTTACTTTCTCAATACACAATATTATTGTGAACGATACACCAGTGCATAAATGCAATTCCCCCAAAAGTTGTTTGTCTGTATAATCTTTCTTTAATATAAATTCCATACAGTTCCAGAAGAAAAAAATAAAGTCCTGTTCTCATACTCAGAAATACATTATCAAAGTAAATGGGTTGCCATTTCATCTTGACTTATGTAGAAAGACCCGAAACACCCAATGATAGGAATATCACTGACCATTGTGTCCCAGAGCACATCTACGGATGTATCTATACACTGTGTTTTACAAGAAAATATTATTTCTAAATTAAAATGTTCATCAATTATTGTTAGTGAATAAAAAAAAAAGTATACTAAATTAAAATTTTTACTTTTTAAAAAGACGACCAAAAAAACTATGTAGACATAAAAAAAACAACAACCCTAAAACTAAATAAACAAAAAAACAAAAAACCAGGCTAAAACTAAATGAAGAAAATCTAATATAGGCTTATTACTAAATACTATATTATATATAACAACAAAAAAAGCTTCATAGACATATTTAAATGGAAAAACCTATAACTAAAAATTTGAACAAAATGTAAAAAAAAAAACAAATAAAACCTTAATAAACGATATAGACAATAAAAAAATAAAATAAAAATAAACTAATACTAAAACTAAATAAAACATAATAAAAACTATGTAAAATCTTATATACTATATCTTATATATTTAAAAAAGTAAAACTAAAACTGTATCGAAATGTTTTTTTTTTTAACTAAATGAACTAAAACTAAAAATTAAACGTAAAATGTATTAATAAAATACAATTCCATTAACTAAAATGTAAAAACTAAAAATGAATAAAAACTTTATAGGCTTTAAAAAAATAAATAAATAAATAAATAAATAAACAAACTAAAAACTGAAACAAAACCTGAAAACTTAAAAACTAATAAAAA
Source organism: Enteromius argenteus (assembly GCA_032357425.1). Taxonomy (NCBI): domain Eukaryota; kingdom Metazoa; phylum Chordata; class Actinopteri; order Cypriniformes; family Cyprinidae; genus Enteromius; species Enteromius argenteus. Next base: position 228,808 of record JAUCMR010000087.1, read on the forward strand.
AATATACAGTAGTTATATTTTAATTATAACTTAACTTTAAATTAAAATAAAAACAGATAATATTAAAATGATGTAACACTATAGGTTTAAATGCGTTTGTCCCATATAATTCACAGTGTTGGCTCAGACAGTCCATGCATGCTCTGAGTTAAATGTAGCGCAGTGTTTGGGTCAGTCATGTGATTTGTGACGGAAGTGTGTGTCACCATCGGAAAGCTCTAATGTGATAGAGTAAGAGATCAACAGACCCGCCACATTCTCACTCCTCCCATCAGTTTCTGCATCGCCGGGCAGCATCAACGTCAAGCGTGACCAGCAGTGCAGCTGCAAATCGTTTCTAATGCCTTTAAATGAGGGCACACAGCACCACCAGCAATGATGAGCGTGGTCGTGACGGCCGCCTTTAAGTGCTTTTATAATTACGTGTCCAAATGGCATCTCAGAGTGATGCTTCACGGGCTGGAGGGGTCAAGGTGGAGCGCCACTTCCGGCAGAAATCAAACACTTTTTTTTGTCTCAGTTGTTTCTTCTCCACAGCAAGAGTAAGAGTAACAATGAAAGTCTTTTGCTCTTCTCAGAGTTGCTTCAGTTGCTCAGGATAATATGAACTCAAACCTTTCTCAACAAATTCTTGCTCCAAATAATATTGTTTTTCTAGCTCTATACTCTTACTGCGCACCAATCATAGCCTTCTTTGTGTATGTTAGGGAATAAAACTGTCCAAATAATAAAAAAAAAATTAAACTTTTTTTTTTTTCATGACGAAGTAATATAAACAATAATTTAAATAATATGTGATCTAAAAAAAACTTAAGTTTATTTTATTTTTAGATAGTTCCTAAGATGTTTCATTTTAATTACAATATAATATATATATATATATGAAGTATTGGGCTATGTTTTGCAAGAAATTATTCAAAATTACAATAAATGTATGTATTTCTTGCTAATTATTTCTAATTACACTAGTCAGTATTTGAAGTGGATCAAAACCTTTAGCAAAGTTGTCCTAAAACCTAAAACATTCTTGTCTTGGGACAACTTTAACACACAACTTTAACAGGGACAACCTAAAACACAATAAAAACTATCGACATATTAAGTAAAGTGAACCTAAATGAACTAAAACTAATGTAAAATGTAAAAAATGTTTAAAGTAAAAGTAAAACTAAACAAAATATAAAATCTAAAACGTAATAAAAAGCCATAGCCTTTTTTTTAAGTACCTAATAAAATTAACAAAACCATAACAAAATTAATACAACTTTAATTAAAGCAGGAAAAAATATTCCAAATATGATCAAAAATTATAATATTGATACTAAGACAACGTTGTGTACATGTATATATGTATTTCTAGACCTTAAAAGGTATTTTTGGAGAAACGGAGCCAGAGCTGATATTTAAATAAAACTGAATTGAAAACTCCAGTTTTGAAAACGCAACCTCTGAGAGCAGTAAAAGCCAATAATACTGGCAAATAATGCCCATTAAGGTCATTAGAAACCGTAATGGCTTTCCATCAGTAAGCCTCATTGTTGATTCTGTATTTCTGTTGAATCACCTGGAGTCCAGCAGCAATGTACCACTATTTTCCTCAATCAGCCATCTCCTCCTGTAGCTTTGTCATCGACGCGCTGTGATTGGTTGATTCTTGTAAAGGGCAAAACCCGTTTTTTTCATGCCATGCTTGACAACGTGCCCTTTTGACAAAAGCGGGTTATTCATTGGTTTGCGTTTATCCGTACACAGGCATGTCATGTAGCAGCTGTCTGTCAGATAGACGTCAGCGTCCTTTAATCCACACACACACACATTTCTGTTGACCTCAGAGCAGTACATTAGCCGCGGTGAGGAGTCCCACATGTTTGATCGCATCCTGATAGCTCCTGATTCAATCAATCTGATCTGATTAACAGTAATAGAAGAAGATCTTACCAGTAGCGGCTTGAATTTTCCCAGATCAAAAGAAGACGATGCAGCACCTGCCTCTCAAACGCACTCAGCAGCTCACTTATCAAACAAATGCTCTTCCTGGCTCTTTTTAATAGACAATGATTATGGTGTCCTTTCGCATAAGCAAAGCAAAGTGACGCTTGCCATGATTATCTTGGTTGAGTAAATCTTAGAAAAACATGTACAGGTCACATTTCACCGCTAATCAAAACGGGAAGAAAAAAGAAATTATGTTTTGGATACAGAAAGTAAAATTCATGTTTCGGACCATGTAGACTGATTGTGAGATATATATATATATATATCATATATATGTGACCCTGGACCACAAAACCAGTCTTAAAGGGATAGTTCACCCAAAAATGAAAATTTGATGTTTATTTGCTTACCCCCAGGGCATCCAAGATGTAGGTGA
>JAUCMR010000087.1:246550-268468 GCA_032357425.1 Enteromius argenteus
ACACCTTCATATTGTAATACCTATGTCATACCCATGTCATTATACAAATTTGTGTCCTCATAAACCACATAAACATGTACGCGCACACACACACACACACACAATTAGATGCATTATTTGCACCAAACGACATCTGCCTTACAGTCCTATTGAGTGAGTCAAGGCCGTTTGGAGTAAAGAGAACAGTCTCAGTCTCTCTGAGTGACTAGACTGGCTCTTTTGATATACGGTCAATATGACTGTAAATGAAAGTAGCTACTGTGAAACGACATGAATATTTTAGCTCATCCTTCAGTGACGGAGGTGGCCGTGTTCTCCCACTGCAAGGCAATTCAGGAGCCTTAACATTTGCAGAGAGCAACTGTACACCTATGATTAATTTACCATCTGGGCCAGTTAGGATTTGTATCATCTCTTGCAGGAAAAAGCATTTTGGTTGCATCCCATCATACTCTGGATATAACTTGATATTTAGAACAATAATAATATTTTAGCCAGTGTGTGTATGTATGATGTATATATGTGTACAGGGCACTACTATTCAATAATACTATTCAATAACAGTTTAGACAGTAAGAAAGAAGGCTCAACAAGGCTGCATTTCTTTGCTCAAAAATACAATAAAAACAGTAATATTGTGAAATATTATTACGAATTAATATAGCTGTTTTCTATGTAAATATGTTGTGAAATGTAATTTATTCCTGTGATGTAAATCTAAATTTTCAGCATCATCACATGATCCTTCAGAAATCATTAAATGCTGCTAAAGAAACATTTCTGATTATTAATGTTAAAAACTGTTGCACAGCAAAATTTATTGGAATTCTTTGATGAATATAACCTATAAAAAACACAAATAAAAACAGCATTTATTAAAAAAAAACAAAAAAAACTTTTCAACTTTAAGAAACAAGTGGATAGAATAGAAAACATAAATCTAGTGTTAGTTTTTAAAGAGAAACTAGAAGTTAGAGAATAAATATGCAATTGTTAGAAGGTCAAGAATGTGAGTGTTTTTTTTTATTTATATAAATAAAAAGAAGACCGGTTGATAAAATAGAAGTTGAATAGATAGTGCTAGAGTCAAATAAAGATGAAAGACGTGTTTTTAGCCATTTCTTGAAGATGAGGAGGTCATTTCACCAGGTTGGAACAGTTAAGGAAAAAGTCTGTGTGTGTTGTTAAATGTTAGTAATTTTATAAAAACATTTTAATTTAAAATTTTGTTCCACCACGTAAACTAGTTCAATGGTTTGGTTTATATTAATGTAGAATTAATATACTCTGAACATGACCAGCTCTGTCAAAACTGTTGTTATAAATGTGTATCGATCAGTTCTGGCTGTTTTTAAGCCTTTCAGTTAATCTGGCTTTTAGTAGCTCTCAAGCATGAGTCATGCTCCATTGTCCAGAGCAAGATGTTCAAACCGTTCAAGCCCACGCCCAGCCGATAACCTCTGCCTGCTTTTTCTTCCCAGAATACATCTGGCAAATAGTTGAAATTAGCCTCACATTCCCCTTTCTCTGTTTTCTCGCCGAACAAAGTGCCGCGTTCTACCATGAGCCGCAGGTGGAGGGTTCACTCCTTTTGTTCTGCTGCGCGCCGTGCCATTCAAACCATCGCTGTGATCTGCATCTCCACAGCCGCTTTGAAAGACTATTTTAAACCCCCATCTCCCACCCGCCCCTCCAGACGTGACTCTGACTCTATAACAACGCTGTACATCTTATTGTGTTTCTGCAATTTTCATGATATTGTGCCGTCTGTCTCCAGACAGCCAACCAACCGCGCTTCTTTGGCTAATTCCGTCCCTTGTTTAGTCACATGGATGCATTTTATGTGCCTTCGGTGTGAGATGTTGCTCAGACTATAAATGAAGCCCTTGATGCTTTGTGCTGGGGGCCACGGCTTTCAACATGCCCACAGGCTTCAGTGGATGAGTCAAACTACTCATATAATAATGAATTGTGCATTAGGGGCTTATTGCAAAAAGGGAAAATAGAGGTGAGCTTTAATTTGATAGCTGTTTTGATACTTTTGGTTTACGTGCAGTCATGATGAATGCATTAAGTTATTGGGCCAGTTAATAGAGAGAGCGAGTGCTTGAAGTATGAAGTTATAGCAACACGTTTTGTGGGCAAGTGAAGCCATGCAAAATGCAAATTAACAACGTCGTCTCTCTCTCTTTATAAGTTTGTGTTTATACCGAAGGACTACTTATGCTAAAAGTAGCAGCTTGGGAAATGCAAAACACAGGCTTCGTTACCTTTCCTCTGACAGCAAGCTTTCCATCTCGTTGCGGCACAGTTCAGCAGTCCCTATGGGACATGCACCGTGAATGGATGCTGCACACATATCGGTTCCCTTCATTGGTAAAATCGCTAGTGTAATGTAAACACAGCCTATTAGGTGGTTCTCCAGAGCTGTCAGAGAGTGTACCAGGGGAATTAACTTTTGTATTGTGTATATATTGTTTGTGTGTGACTGTTGTATTTTGTTTTTGTACTTTTCTCATGTCAGTCACTGTCTTCTTGGCCACCTTTGTTAACAGATCGCTGCTAAAGAGAGCCCAATCTTTGATTTATTTGGGAGAATTTGTGTTGGTTAAATGTCCCATAAATAATGATGCATGACAGAACGTTTGACAGCTTAATAATTAATGACTGTAAGCCCAGAAAACACAAGCTTTTTGGGCAATTTTCTGCTTGCTTTGCTCGTTTTTGGAGACCACGCGAGTGTTTAGAAAGCTAAACTAAGTGCCTTTCTTCAGGATATTATTAAACGTGGCTTATTAATGAGGCAGTAAGAGCGGCATAAAAATATGACAAGGTATATAACTTTATAATTGTGTTTGTTGCACACTTTACTATGCTTTTTCACTAAGAAAAAATATATTTTCCTAAATTTTTCCAGAAAAGGTCTCTTTCTGCGCTGATTAAATTCGGACTGATTCATAGCCCCTAGAGTCCCAAGAGGTTTGACATACTCTTTAAAGAAATTAATTTACTTAATTTGGGAATTCATCTCGGGGTCATGCCTCTATTATAACCACCAACTCATTTTCTGCGAATCTATTTATACTAGGATGAATCTCATGAAGCCTGTCTAGAACAAATCCAGGTCATATTTCACCCCGAAATCAGGTTTTTGCTTGGTGAAAATTAAGCCTATTTTAAGACCATAATATTTATTAGAATGAGTAAAGCATTTCTACATCGTTGTACTGCTTTTTGTTTAGTTAAATAGTTTGTCATATACTAACAAGTACTATATTGCGGTAGTGAGAATCACAGATAATATATTCGGATACATTCTTTTGATTTGGGGGGTAAATGTGCTTCTGGTCTTGTTGTCATGTTTTTTTCTTTTGATGTTGATTGCATAAAAGATATGCAATGTGACGATTCACTAAAAGCTTTCCTCAGAACACATTTTGAGAGATTTCCGTGAGTAGAAACTGAAATATCTCAGAGAACGACACATGACGCAAACCTATTGCATTGCATGTATCTTGCCTCATTTGATTTGGTACTCTTGACAACCGGCTGATCGAGGAAGTGTATGTGTGTGTGTGTGTGTTTGTATATGTGTGTAGCTTTCTGCCCCTTCGCTTTTATGCGAATGCAACTCAAACTATCATAAACCCAAGATGTTTCTGTAAGGCCGTGTACTCTACACCGCCTGCCTAGTCTATCCATTATCTATTCCACACAGCTCTGTGAAAGGCAGAGCGCTAGTAAACGGTAAGTTTGTGTTTGTGTTGTGCCAGGTGTGCGATGGGTCCCCGGAGTACCCAGAAGCGGAGGCAGAGGAAGGAGCCGCTCCAGGCATGGAGCTCTTCCAAGTACGCAGACGTTCCAGTCGCAACCTGCAGCTGCCCCCGTTGGTCTTCCGGCAAGCTGAGCAACATGACTGGAACAGCAAAGAGACTGAGACGATCGCCCGTCCAACCACTCTGGCGCTGCGCACCCCCCCGCTCATCGCCATCACATCTGCTGATGCCGGCAGGTGAGCAAAACAGCCTTTTGTGTGGATGCATAAAATATGGACATTATCAGTGCTTGCATCGGTCATTGTGCTGTTTTCAAGATGTCAGGTGGATGCAGATGATGCAATTACTTCTCGATGTGCGTTTAAATATATTTTAATATTTTCTTTCTTTGTCACTGGCAAAGAAGAGACATTTTAAGAAAAAAGGAGGTAGATGCTACCACAGAGGATGACGCAAAATAGTTTTGTTGCACATTTGTTGCCTCATAAATAAATATGGAGAATAAAGAAAATAAAGCATTACCTATTAACTTTCTTCAACAGCGCACAAAACATGCAAAATTAACTTGTTACTAAATTATAATGAATTTTAATTTGCTTTCTTATAATTCTGTAATTGACTTCCCTAAAGCGATACATACAGCATTATTGTGGCTTTTTATGTTGTAAATATGATCATTTGCAAAAACAGATAACTCTGTTTTTAACGATTTTTAAAAATCATGTTTTTTCATAGTGCATTCCAATTAATTTCAATTAAACAGCTGTTTTTGTTTTTTTATTAGGTTAAGAAATAACTAAAAAATATAGCTAATACAATAAAACACGTGATTTTTGAAAAACAAACAAACAAAAGCAAAACAATGTAAATAATTTAAGGGCTTTTCCACTATAATTTTTCTGTGCCAGGTCAAAAATCTGTCATAACATAAAAATAATTGGTTGTAAATCGCATCATCTATAATGCACCATGTTTATTTTCAAACCCACAAGGTCATTTGTGGAGAAAACACTGTGGGAGTCTTTGTACAAACACTCAGATATTTCTCAGCAGTGGCGTTTCATCATCGCCAGTGATAGAAATGTAAGAATGGAGTGGGCATGGCGATAACATTGACTGCTTTGGCTTTGGCATAGATTGGCTTCGCTACTAGCTCCTCAAATCCTGTTTAGAGTGAGAAGTGGGAGGGCTAGATTAGAACACACTTTGACATTTTGTCCAGTGTCACCCTGTCGCTGTTTTTCTGTCACTTATCATCCATGCAGCCTGTTCCTTCTTTGATTGACTCTTTAAAGAGGCACAGCTGAAGGGTATCTCTCCAGGGCCGCAAGCAGATGGATGAAAGAGAATTTGTGGCTTAAGATCAGTTTCTTATAAGGTGTCCACAGCAATATACAATGGCATTTATCTGTGGATTTTCTTGTGTCTAAAATGTTGTAGTCCTCACTTTTAGGCGATACTATTTCACACTTGATTTTCACATTTACTGAAGACAACGTGAGTGCTGCTTGCCTGTGCAGAACTTTGTGGGTGTTGTGGGTGGTTGCTTACAGGCAAAAAAAGCCCACTCCTAATATTCAGGGTGAGGTTGCATTGGTGTTTTTATAGTCTTACTTAAACTGGGATGTAAAGTCTACACTATGGGCTTAGTAGCTGTTTGTAAGTTTGTAAAAAGTATATAAAAGCCATGCATTTCATTTTTGAAATGTGACAATCAATAATCTGTTAAACATATTATTTAGGAGCTGTATTTTTGTTGACCCAATTGGCTGACCATTGTTCCTGAAAATATTCAGCTGATATGTAGGGTTGCATTTCCTGGCAAGGTTGTTTAGGGTTTAGATGTTGATAAGACTGTGTAGTCTCACATACAGTCCTACTGTACAGAGGTCAATATAGCATCGCCATCATGAATATTTCATCAGCTGTGGGGACTTCATGCAAGTTCTTGCATTTGAAAGATTCTGCATGTTTTTGAGTAGGTTTAACAAACAGCTGACGGTCTACATATAAATACATGCGTGTGTCAAATACAGCTTTATTCTATAACACAGAGAAATCAGTGGCACCCCGCCATTCACAATCAATTTCCTCCTGCAGCTATTCATTGAAAAGCTGCGTCATCTTGGAGCTGCATTTTATTTTTAGGGCCAAACTAGTCAAGCACTGATGTTTTAGTGAGGCAGGATTCAATCAAACCTTATTGACTGGGTACAATCTCCTTCCATTAACGTCTAATAGTTTACAAGGTTAGATGAAAAGATGGAAGTGCTGCTTAGAACCAAGGACAGAATTATTTTTTTTCAAAAAAGGTCTTCTCTTACATTGCCCCACAGAGAAAACACTGTTCACGTTGTTGGGAATGAGAAAGCAATTTCCTGTCAGGTTCTGAATCACAGACATCCAGTTTAAATGTCACAATGATCGCAAGTCATATAAATCATAAGTCATTTGCCCTGTAAAGGGAAATTAATAGAATACCTGACGCACTTTCCTGTGATTGCATTACGGATTTTTTGACCTATACAAAGTCCAGAGGAGATCTGTGCTGCTTTCTAAAGAAGTTTCCTGCATGTATTGTCTGGTTCGGCGGCAAGCATGGTTCATTTATAATTCATTCAGTTTGTGCTACGAACTGTCACTGAATTTGCTCAAAACGCTAACGCGTTTTGCAGGCTCTGCTGCTGATTGGGTCGATTTGACGGGCCCCGTTGGCCTCCCTGTTAGTGACTGTTTAAATCAGCTTCAGCACTGATACCGCTGAACTGTGCACTTTTATATCTAAACTCCATTACATTAACTATTCTAAATACCTGCCATTATGGCTGACCTCATATACATATGCATATACAGTACATACAGCCTGGCATATCCAAAGTCAGAAGAGGTTCATAGTTTCACAGTCATATGAAAATAGGAATTTGTCTCTTTCTGAAGCCATGCTGTGCTGGAGTGGCAATATCAGCAGCCTGAATCAGCCGTGGACCGGAATACAATTTTTATGTGTCTGGTGAGTCATATTCTGCCCCTTGATATGTGAATACATCTGGGATTCGTTTAGAAGTTTGTGCATGCTGGCATGTAATAAATAGATCATGCGTCAGGCTCCATGTAATGCAGGAAAAAAACCAAACTGATTTTCTCGGTTTTATTCTTTGCATCATGTGACGCGAGCCCAAGCTCTGCATTTGCACGTTCTTCAGTTACACAGATTATTCACATGGTTCTGTTCAGTATTAGGGATGTGCAACAATTGAATGAACAAGATATCAGTCTTATAGGCAGCCACGAATAGTTGTTTAGCTGCCACCTGACCTCACTAACTCGCTAGTTGTTGGTTAGATGACTAGTCATTTACCTTGACACATTTGGTCTTAAATGTGACATCCAGAGACACGTCTTTGATAAGTGCAAAGAAAAAGGTCAGTTTACGAATCTTTTGTTTGGTTGTCAGTGATACTGATAAACCATTCTCATACCCAGTGGCATCAAATTTAATGTAGCATGTTTTATTCCCTTGAAAGGTTTACTTGTCTGACTCACATATGCAGATTCATACCTGCAAAAAATAATTTCCATTTTCTGTCTTCCCAAGCTTCCACAGAGCACAAACCGCAAGCAAACGTTAAACCAATTGCCGCTTTGATTTGCTCTACCAGACCTATATCCATTATTCAGTTCAATCATGGAACTTATCAACTCAGTCAGCCTACAGTAAACTTTAATTTGCATAGGAAAATTTGGTTTGAAGCGCCCACCCACTAAGTTGTTGAAAAATGTTAGTTAATAGCAGCATGAAATAGGTTTCTTTCCTGTTTTGATATATTTTCTGTTAAAATAGTAGGTTGGGATGAGGCACACAGATTATATTTGTTTAGTCTAAAAACCTTGAGTAAATACGCATTGATTTGTTTTGTTCGTGCTAGTCAGAGACAGGTGATATTCATGGACCTCAAGTTGCTAAGCACCTTTTCAGCGCTGCGCTCGTTGTCTTCTGTCTTCATTTGTATTTCCACAGAAGGTGAGGTAGTTTATGAACCAATTGTTTTAAAATCTTTATGACATCCTCTTTAAACATTGCAATGTACATGGTAACTTACGCTAACTCTGCAATAAGTAGTTGTAATTGGCTAATTACTCTTTAATGTAATGTTAGAGCGACAACAAAAACGGAAAGACAAAATTCTAAAGATGGTTGCTTGTTTCTACAACGCATAAGGTCTGCAATTAAAGAAAAGTAGACGTTCTCAGTCTAGAAACCATTTTTTGGACAAAAACATTTAATATGCCCATAGTTAAGACGAGTCATGAACATCTTTGGCATGAAATTTTAAATATGTAGGCTATCAGTATATGTGACCCATGGACCACAAAACCAGTCATAATTAGTCGCCTGGGTATTTGTAGCAAAAGCAACATACAGGTCAAATTATTGATTTTTCTTTATGCCAAAAATCATTATGATCCATGGGGATATTTTGTGAATATCCTAACGTAAATATATCAAAACTTAATTTTGATTAGTAGTTGGTAAGGACTTTTATATTTAGATTTATTTATTTTTCATTTTTTACTCTGATACCATATTTTCAAATAGTTGCATCTCGCCAGCTTTCACATGTACAGTATAAATCTCTATTACAAGAGGCATACAGGGTTTAGTTGGCTTTATATAAGCTAAAATATATTGATCAAAGGGTGTTCCTTGCAATTTTAAGCCTAAAATGTTTGTTAAATTAATTTAAAATGGCATCGTCATTGTAGTTGTTGCTTTACATCGACATGCTCGTGCATATGTGACATTTTCTGGCTGCCTGTTTTTATACTTTTATTTAATTATAATGTGAGTAGCACGAGTTTTTTTGTTGTTGTTGTTGCTTTAACTCATTTATTGTGGCTCTTCATCGTCTATGATGAAATTGTGACGTGCTGAACATTAGAGGCGTCTCACGCCGAGTCGCTTTTCCTCGGTCATTTTGACAGTTTAAAATAAGGGTCGCTCCTGCTGAACGGGAAAGTGACCGGCAGCATCAGTGTGGAGATGATGCGCGCGCTCTTCCTGATCGTTTGCGGAGGCAGCAGCCGCCAGCCTCACCGTCTCTAGCGCAGAAACTCTGAGAGAGAGAGAGAGAGCGCGAGCGAGAGGGGGAGACAGCGGGATATTCTCACACACACCGACAGATAGCTTACCTGAAAGCACCGGGGAAAATGGACCGAACCTACGCGGTGGATACGGGTCACCGACCGGGTTTGAAGAAATCACGGATGTCGTGGCCGTCGTCTTTTCAGGGATTTAGACGGTAAGATATATCCTCTTCATCACTGAGGGGTAGATGGGTGTGTGAAGAGGCTTTTGCGAAGTGCACTTTCTTTGTGTAGATCAGTTCATCCCCGGAAGAAATGGCTCTGTTTTTGGCTTAGAATGAACTTTAAAGTCAGTGGACTTCGTTGAAAGTAATAGTGTCTTAAAGCGCGTGGAGTTTCTTTGTTACGCACGAGACTGCTCGCGCCTGTGATTGTTTTCTATGATTGTTTCATTATTGGCAACGTTGTATAATTAGAGTGCAAATTTAATCTCTAATAAAAAACGACAACCATATAGTATTTTTATTTATTTATTTTATTCAATCGTTTTTAAAGTTACTATCTTTCTTTAAGGGGTCTGGCGACGATTTTTTTTTTATTGCGCAAATATTTGCAAACGTATTTTTTTAGCACTGTTTAGTCCTCCTGGTCTATTTCTTTATTTTATTAGATGGATTATGCTCTATAAAAGTGGAATGCAGTGAAGTGTGAGTGGCAAATAGGGGTTATATGGGGTTTACGTCAGTTTAGTCCGGTTGTATATGGATTATCTGGGTAATTGCTTGGGCGGAACCAGCGCAAATTCACATGTGCTTTCAGGTAGAATTAACTAACGCTGGTGGCAAGTGTGTTGCAACCGTTTTGTTTAGCTTATGGATGTTTATTTATTAATCAACTCATATGTGGTTGTTTGAGGTTGACTGACATTGGTTTTCTTTTTAAGGACAAATTATGCAGATTTTAATCTTTGAGTGTTGATATAACCATATTAATGTTTTTGTTTTTCTGTTATATTAGTTGTATTATAGTTTCATTTCTGTTTTTTTTTGTTACAATAACACCTTAAAAGACCATTAGACTACAAAAATAAAGAACATAATATGCATAGTGAAAATACAACGAATATTCGTATGCATTATTATAATTTTGCCATTATATTTAAAGTTATTTGGCAGTCTAAATGCTGTCTACGTTCATTAATCTGCACCAAACAATAGTCAACTTTAGATTACACTGATGCCAATCATCACGGACAGTCTCAGAGTTGCCTTGTGAGGCACCATTCTGTTTTGCTGATCGTAAATCATAGTTGTTGTTCCACCTTGAGTTGTCCTCAAGAGGACAAACCTCTCCACTTACTGACATAATTAATGTGCCAAAGTGTCTTTCTCTCGTAAACCTCAAACCATGTCCTCTCATTCTCATGCGTAGATGAAGAAAACTAGCAAGGCAAATGTTAATTGCCTACTTAGCTGCCGTTGGTACAATTTTCTTGAATTTTTTTTTCACTGTTACATGGTATTTCCAACTCAAGAAGGATTTATTTATTTATTAATTTTTTTTTTTTTACCCCTTTGGAGTTCGTTTCAACATATCTTGATGAAAACAGTATGGGGCCATGCAGAGGTCAGTTTTTACTCTTATATACAGAGAACGCTTTGTCCTATGTTATTTCTAGGCAGGCTGCCTTCATCTCCCAGTATATTGCTTGTAAGTAGTAATGGCAGCATTGGGTTCATTCATTGAGTGCAATCCAGAGAGTTCATTGTTGGGCTAATCCAGGGATAGATAGATGGATTCTATCTATCTCCCAGGTATTTGACAACTTGACACTGTCTGTATATATTTTGTACTGTTTGGTCAAATTTGTGACCAACCACCAGTGAAATGCCCTTACTGTCTAAGAGTTGGTTATGCTCAGGAGTTAAAAGACCATGACGTTTGCATTAGAAAGTGCACTTAATACCCCAGCCTAATTAAACTTCAACCAACATGGTGCTCGCTTTTCATTGACCTGTTCTGTGCTGGGGTTGTTTGTTGTATTTAGGGGGCTTGTCAGATTCATAAGGTTGAGTTGTCATCCTCATTAGGGTGTATGTCCCTGTGACCAGTATACCCAGCCACACATTACCTTCTAGCTATAAAATGAAACCTCATCAGATATATGAGCATTGTGTAACATCATATGATTCATGAGGGTCAAGGGCATGCCCAATTACACCGTTGTTCCTGTGAATGCTTGTCTCATTTGCAGCAAAGATATGGCCATATGATGTTTCTACCAGAAGTCTGGATAATTCAGTGCTGTTTGTCTACTGGAATATCGCTCATAGAAATTCCATCAAGAAGTCTTTGAGATTGTTGACATTTTGTAAGAAGCTGGAGTTGTGTATAACTGTCATTTTATATTTGGTTGGTGCACTTCCCAAAAGTCATATTTGACACTTTTTTCTTTTTCTTCTTTTTTTCTTCTTCTGCAGTTCATGCTCCCAACATTTTTACTTGCCTCACTTTACAACAAAATTCCGTCTTGAACAGTTTTTATCTTTAGCAATGCATATTTATATATGATAGTAACATTATGTAAATTTAGTATATTATGTAGTTTTAAAAACAAAATTAAATTAAACCTTTTCTTTAACTTTTTGTTCACTAAAACGTGTATATATATATATATATATATGCTGTTTATATTATTATTGTTAATAATCTAACTAGTCTAATAATGATTTTAAGGACTCACAGCTTGCAAATTCAACAAAGCCATTCATTGTAAGGCAACAAGAAGACATGGTCTTAGTGACTAATCAGCATTTTTTGCAAGAACAACATGCAATTCAAAACACTCTTACACTGGCCTCGAGCTAGCAGACTATCTTTATTAAGTTCTGGCTGAAGTTCTCATTTTTGCAGTATTTAATTGTTCTACACTTCTCACTTGAGCAAATTTTAAATGCATGACCCTCGCGATGGAAGGTGGCACATTAGCTATTAAGCCCGTAGGCCTGTCTGTCAGCTTATTGACCAGAGCACAGGGTGATTCTCAAGGGAAATTTGTGTGCTGCAATAGCCTGGTCACTGTAGCTAGCTTCACATCCCTACACGGTTTTTAACCGAGCTTCTCTTTGGATTTATAAGCACTCTTTGGATTGTATGAAGGAGAAGTGAATATTTACAAGCTTTGAGCCAAACTGGGTCAGATTCTGAAGGTGCCGTACAGTTAGTTCTCCGTAGGGAAGGAAACTGATGTGCACAAAGCAGTAAACAGGGAAGATGCAATGGTTGCATCTTGACATGACGGGTGACGATGGCTTTGCTGTCAATAACACTGTCCCTGTACTAGGAAAACAACCCATTTTACCACCTGAGCATCATCTGTACGACTGTGCCTCTGTAATTTTGCAGTATGATGTTGGCTCACACCACAACAGAATAATTTCCTTCTGAGTTTTGTAATATCTGGAGATGGAGACAACTGATGAATTTTGACAGCATAATAAATCATTGAAGATCTACATCCCAAACTTATAATTTGAGAGCAGGCACGCTGTGGATGAAGGGAAGGACCAGATATTATTGTTATTATATGTCATCATTTTAGGCTAATCATCTTGAGACATTTTGGGCACTTGAATGGTGCTCCTTCACTGAGATCCTTCAAGTCATGTGAAGTTGCTTTAGGGAGCGCTGTCCTCTCGACTTTCTTCACAGATGGCTAATTAGAAACAACAACTGCAAAACATACAGGCCGACTCTGTAGCTTTGTCCTTAGTTGTCGTGGCCGGTTTCGCTTTGTAATGAAGAGTCCAGCTGGAGCTGAGAGGAAGAATAATCCATCCTTTCCATTTTTTATGTTTGTCATCCTAGAGTCAAGATGCTATTTCAAAAGTGGGAGTTTCTAGACTCTTCACACTGCTTGAGTAGTGCTACTACTTTCTGAAGTGCTAATTGAAAGCACCACTGACTGTATCAACAGCAGCGTGCTTGAATAAAACTCGTTCGAGGTGTGTGCGGTTAGGAAGGGTGGTAGACTTAAGCAAGCAAATGTGCTTCCGAACAGTCCTCGGAGACCTGTTTTGTATTCGTCTGAATGTATCCATACTTCCAGACCTTTTGGGAAATCAATACACCGCTGAATGCTTGTCTCAAACCACAAAAAGAAGATGGATGCTAGAAGTATTTTAAATAATTGAGCGCTCTTGTTTTGGCATGCAGCGTATGGTTTTCACTGGATTCTTTTTCCTGGGTTACTTTTGTTTGCCGTGATGGCACTGTCGTAGTCGTGTGGGTTATTATTTTGTCACGTTATTGTCTGTTGTCACCTTTTGCACAAAGAGGTCGTGGCTGAAGGTGGTGCTCATAAGATGGATGACTTTGGGTAACACCATCTGTGTGTCTAGTGTACAGGAGCTGAATGGCAGCTAATGCATGCTACTCTTCCTAATGCATAGAAAACACATTGTGTGATGTCTGTAATTTGCAGCGATGGAGCGTGAGAAGTGGGGATGGAGGTGTATCTGCTTCTATCCATCAGGGAGTCTATCCATAGATTCTGAATTAATGACATGGAGCATATGAGTGTTCAGAATTAACATGTCTCACCTGCCAATGGTGAATTGAGAAAATATAACGTACTGGGCTTATACTACTTATATTTATAAGGACACATTAAAGTGAGGAAAATTCACAGTAGGGACAGGAAATTTGTAATGTTGCAAAATAATCTGTTTCAAATAAATGCTGTTTTGAAAGAAATGCTGACATTTCTCTTCATCACAGGTCCCTGAAAAAAATGCACAGTGGATTTCTTTAAAATATGAAACCGTTTCCTGCATTGATAGCAATAGGAAATGTTCTTGAGCACTTAATCAGCATATTAGAATGATTTCTCATGTGATCATGTGACATTGAAGACTGGAGTGGATGTTAAAAATTCAGCATTTTATATTATATTTAAATCGTAAACAGACCTTTTACAGTTGTAATAACATTTCAACAACATTACTGTTTTTACTGTATTTTTAATCTAATAAATTTAATTTGTTCTAATAAATTCAGCTTTGAACCATAAATCATCGCATGCCATTATAGTTCCGTTAAAGTAAATAAATTAAATTAAAAGATTTTGACAAAACCATGATTGTTATTTGCCTTGATTTTGTGGTTGCTATTTACAATATGTTACATAATACTACTTCTTGAATGCTTGAATCTGATTGGCTGTTGAACGATCTATGGTGTGCAATTATTTTCAAGGAACCGCACAGCGAACGTAGTTCCAGGCAGCTCTTTGACCACATCACAGTTCCATATCACTTCGCCAAATGGTTTCTATTATTTCAAAGGTCTTACAGCCAAAGATATATACAGTATACGTGTATGCTTAGAACAGCAAAAACAATTAGAACTCACAACGACACTGGCCAAACAAATAAATAATAGTAATCCGTATGATAAAAACGACAGCTCATTTCCATGTATTGCCACAAAAATATGTTTTATTATGTACCGCACATATGTTTTATTATGAACCCGCTCTCACTCCCTCAGAGACGCACACACACACTTTAACATACATGCTAATGTTGCTAGCTCTGACAACTTTATCCTTAACATCAACTTAAAAACAGCTTGACTTCTCACAAGCGAGGTAACAGCGGTGCTGTTAGTGAAGAAAATTAACTTAAAGTTTCACTGTTTTAGCCAAACACTTTTGAGAGATGCACAGACTCGTAATTCACATCTCTCTCTCACACACACACACAAACACTCATAACTTAGCTATTAAATGCATTACTGCTATCAACAGCTCAAGCCTCAGACTTTTTGGAATTGACAACAGAGGCTTTGAATGAGATGCGGAAGAAATAATCCTACTCCCAATAGTGTTTTAAGTACAAAAACCGGACAAATACCTTGAAATATATCATCTGATTGATGTCTTGAGGTGTGGCAACCATAGTATAAGTGGAATAATTGACTCTGGGCCGTTGAATTATTAAAAAAATAATGCACACCCGTGTTGTGATCGCATCACCACCTTGGGTGTGCATTATTTTTCTAATAATTCAACAGCCAAGTCAATTATTCCTCACGCATTTATTTTGTGTAAGGCAGCTGCATTCTTACAGGCAAGATATTGAAAACAATCTTATGTTTTTGAATGTCATTATACGTAGTTTTGCTTGTGTTTGGTGATGTAACAAAGAAAGTCAAACGTGCATTTGTGGATGAAAAAACTGTTGGTTAAAACTGTTTCTTGTAAGCATATAGACTTAATTTAATTGTCTAGGACTGGCCGTTGCATTTATGTGTTTGGTATTGCATTCTGGAAAAATTAAGTGTCCTTCTAGTCTCATCTATTCATAAGACCTACTGTATAAACCTTCACACTTCAAGGCTTTAAAAATGTGTCTTTTTTTTTAGAACTTTAAAACAAGGCTTTGTTAAGCCAACACCAAATTTAAAACTCTAAATTTCTTAGTTAAGTTGCAATTCCTAAAAGTATTACTGCTTAATGGACAGTATTGTTTTTTAGCTGTATGCCAAAGCCAATATTTTGCCTTATTTGATGCTTGGCTGTGTTAATTTCTTACCCTCTTGTTCAGCTACGTCAGGTCATCTTGATTTCTCAAATGGTGTCTTTCATTAGTTCCAACTCCCTTTTCTCATTAACACTGATTGCTACATGGCCTGAGGAACAATAGTTTGGTAAATGTGGAGTGAATGAGCGTGTTCATGTGTCTTTGGTGTATTTTTGAGGTGGGTCAGTACAGAGATAATGGGTGCTGAGAGCAGACCTAGAAGAGAATGAGTGAGTGAATGAATGCTCGCTCATGTCACATGGCTGAAACAGCCCTCGCCGCTGTAATGGATTTCACAATAACAGGTTTCTGCTGTCCATCACTGCGCGCAATGTCAATCAAATCATATTTCTGCATGCAGGGCCGCTAAACAGGAGACTTTGCTTTTTGTACACTACTCGAGACTAAGATACAGAGGAAAAAAAAACAAGAAGTCTCCAGAAAGGAAATAAAATTATGCGTTTTTGATGTTTATGACATTTTCTTTCTAAAATCCAGAGTCCTCCATGGTTTTGAAAAAAAAAAAACTGGATATAATTTATAAGGGAATTTCTAAAGTGTGATTTTTAAGGCATGGAAAAGTTATTATCAATATTATGTCTTTTTTAGTCCAATAGTTTTTAATTTTAAAGATGCTTCAAAGTCATTTCAAACAGGAAAATAAGAAATAACATGATAAATCTAGTTTAAATTTTGTATAAAACAAGTGATACATCTGCAAGTGGAAAAACACAAAATATCCTAGATATTGTTTTTCAACATATGTGCCACATCAGATCTATATGTTTCAGAAGTATAAAAAGCTCATTTTGGACAGGTTTGATTTAAAATATTAAACTTTTGGTGTAGTTTTGAGCAAACTGTTCCTATAAGTAGGCCTATGCTTTTTTCTTCATCTGAGCTTTTCCTCTTAAACCTGTTTAAGATATATATGAGATGTTGTCATGTTTAATTTCCATATATATATATATATATATAATTTCCATTTCATTTATTTTTAACTTTACTCTCAAAGTTTATCATAAAACTCTTATTTGTACGCATTTTTGTAACTTCTATTTTTATGCTAGAGCTTGCACATTACCACAAATTTCATGTTCTTCAGTAATAAAGATAACAGGAACATTTGTAATCACCCCCCTCGTGTGTCTGATTAATAGCAATTTTAAGAAAAATTACACTTGTCCATTATCTGTAAGACCAGATTGCAGAGGTTTCCAGAAAAAAAGCCTCATGGAGTGCCATTATTATGCTAACAAATTGTTTCTGCCATTCTGTCTGTAGAAATGCCCCGAAGTCGCTGCGTTCACAACACATCAGGGCTCATTTGTTAAATAAACAAGAAGGCAATTACCACACTTTATTTTAATGACTACTTGTACCCTCTGATCCTCACCACTGAATGTTTTTGTCGTATAAATGATGGTACACAAACCTAAATATCTATTTTTGTCTGGGACCATTAGAAAAGCCTTTCTTTAGCACTAGTCTGAGGGGATTCATTTTATAAATGATGTTTAAGTTGCAATTATCAACAAATGATGTCTGGATGTGCTCATTATAAAAGTGCTGTGGAGGCATGGTGAAATAAACAACACTTATATATGTCTTGGAACATAATTGTACTATTTTTAAATTAAGTTTATAATTAAGGGAAGGAATTACCAATTACCACCACCTGTAATTTTACTCACCTTTATAATGAAGTGCACCAGGCAATGCAATGAGAAATTAAGCTTTAGTTACGGTATTCAGTGAAGGTCAGAATAAATGAGGAGAAGTCTAGAAAAAAATATAGACATTTCAATCCGTATGGGATTTGATTTCTCTGCGGACACCAGTGGTAAAATTTAGCTCCATAATTTTTTTGGGGATTTAAGTACATCAGTGAAAGATGAATTTATCAGCCTCCTCAGGTCCCTCTCCAGCTTTTAAGTAAATTCACGTCCCTAAATGTGACTCATCGCTGTCTTTCACCAAACTTCTAACAAAGAGCCTGAAACCTGACGGCAGAACTCGACTTGACATTTGCTCAACATTTACATTCCCCCCGCAAAAAATGACTCCTGTACCTCCTAGATATTCACTCATACGCTAACCGGGTTTGTTCAGTTTCACATTAACGGGATTAATTAGAGAGTTGCAGATGCTTAGGAACGTCCCATTGAGCCCTACCTCTGTCTAATTAGTGACTAATATGTAGGCTCTTTAGTGAAGAGCTGTTTGCATTCAAATTAGAAACCCCAGGACGTAATTTTAGTAACACTGAGATTATGCTATAGTTTCTATTAATTTATTTATTAAAAATAAATTGCAAATATTTAAAAATCGGTTTTCACAGTTAATGTCCTAATTGCTGCACCAAGTACCTCTACTTTTGTCAGTTTGAGTTAGCTTGTTCACTAAGTGCAAAATGCCTCATTTAGTTAATAAATTTAAAACAACAGCAGATTTCTTGTTCAGCAAATTGCCTTGTGGAAATTTATTTATTTAGCCAGGTATGCATGTGTAAACCCCTATTAAATCTGTTTAATTTTTTTCCCAAATTTCTTTTTTGTCTGTTTGATTCAGTTTTTTTTACCCCCTATTTTCCTGTTTTAATTTTTCTGGACTTCTGGGCACACCTTGTTTTTTACCAAATGTTGTTTTAGCATGTATAATTTGAATAAAAACAATTTTTATTTATTCTTACAATAGCCATATGAAATTGTGTTGCATATGTGTTGCGTATTTACATTTTTCTGGTTATCAAATGAAGACAAAAATATGAAAATGAAACATTTATTTTTCTCCCAACAAATGGAATTTTCTTGTTAAAATTATAACATGGAAGAAATGTTGTGTGATTATTCCTTAAAAAATGCAATTTTTAATTAATTTTTCAACAACAGTAGTGTTAGTAGCCTATGCCATTCATTCACACCGAGACAAGCAGAACATTAATGATTCATATTTAAAATGCTTTTTTGCAGCTTAATATTTACAGAGACTAATCCATATTGCATTTTGATTTTGAAGTGTAATGATGAACTTTCGATTTATTAATCAAAAATGTTTGACAAATTCCATGATATTCCTTGTTAAACTGTAATTCCATTTTTATGACTAGATTCTGTGATTCAGCGATGTTTTCTGCATTGCAGTCCTATAGGACACTTAATATGTTAAGTGAGCTATGTCATCTTTGTGAAGGAAAAGTCATCCTATGAAACTTATAAAAATTCTATCCAGGACATAGTTTTAGATTTTTGAACATACTGCAGCCCTCAACACTCGACACAAACCTTGAGAATCGTGAAAGTCAACAAAATTTAAATGCTCTCAACACAACAAATAGCTTTTTCATTTTTACAAACAAAACTTATTATGTTGGCTGGCAATTTAAACTTCTTATTATTCTTATGAGACTAAAATTTTCCAAACGCTAGTCCTCCCAGGGCTTTAAAGCCACAAACCCCAAACTCGGCAAACACCTGGGCCCTCACGTCTAGTTTGTTGCTATATCTTTTTAGACTGATCGCATGTACATTTTTCTTTTATTAGTAATTTTTAAAAATGAAAAATGTCCCATAGATTTACATTGGATGAGGAAAAAATACTACCAGAGTTAAAGTTTTAGTTAAAGTTTTAGTTAAAGTTTTAGTTAAAGTTTTAGTTATTTTAGTGCATCAAGGGTATGTTTACATGAAAACAATTATACTAAAAACAGAAGAGTTTTTCCTTTAGTTTACAGAACAGAAGACAATGTACTGTATGATCCCAGTTCACATGGATCCATGAAGAAAATGCTGTATTTTGTCTGGGGCAGGTGATGCCAGTTTGTTTAAAAAAAACAACAACAAAAAAAACACTAATGACTAAGCAATGACAACATGTTTTTCTATTTTTTATTTATTTATTTTAGTTTTAGCTAACCCTGACTGTGACTCCATTATATTTATCCGTTGGCTTAACTGTTTTTTGTTTCTGTACTTTAGGTCATGCTCTTGGCTGACTCTCAGAAAGCCTGTGGAAAACTGACATTTATGGCTATAAGTGCAGGGACTGCTAATGTTATGTTGGAGCCGGTATGTGGCCGGTCCAGCGC
The DNA here is from genome assembly GCA_032357425.1 of Enteromius argenteus. NCBI lineage: Eukaryota > Metazoa > Chordata > Actinopteri > Cypriniformes > Cyprinidae > Enteromius > Enteromius argenteus. The sequence goes on from JAUCMR010000087.1 coordinate 266,083, forward strand.
TAAAGCTTGTGATTCCACCCTGAGCTCTTGGGAAATGTATTTTTCCAAGTTGTCAACTTAGATTGAGTGCTCTGCCATTCGTGGCTCTCAGCTCATTAAAGATTAAAGCGTCAGGCTGTTTAGTTACATAGAGCGGGACGTGTTCAGCAAGGACGTATTGAAGCAGAACATGCATGTGTGTTTGTCTAGATGACACACATTGATGAGTGGAATGGCAAATAAAGCTTTGCTTAACAGACTGATGAAAATCAATGGCAATGAAAAAAAGTGTATTTTTTTATATTAATATATTTTTAACATCTTAATATGTAGAGACTACTGTACAGGTTGATTTTCATTTAAAAAAAAAAAAAAAGAGTAAACACGAGGGCTTATAACAAACAAACTGTTTGTATCAATATGATACACATCGCAATACATGTCATGATTCAATACATGCATGACAGAATCATAAACGGCTTGCATGCAAACGGCTTGCATCTTTTTTAATTGAACTGTACATATCCTCATTGCCCTTGTTCATATAATGTGGAATTAAATTTGCTTGCCTGGTTAAAATGATCATTACTTGAGTTGAGATAATAGATATAAGTTTCACAAGGACGATTTTGTCATTTTTTTGTAGCTGTACTTTTGAAATAATGTGTGTTTTCGTTCGAAATAGTCTTGCTTTTGTCATTTGGCTTGACACAAGAAACACATGCTTTTGATTAAAGTTTAATTTGCAGTGAACCTAGAATATTCCTTTAAGTGAACTGCAAATTCTCATATTTGCAATCATTTCTGTTGAACGTTTATTGTTCTGCTGAAAGATTGTAATATCTTGTTTTACTGCTTTCCTTTTTATGGTTATTAAACCTGAAAAATGACTTCAGTGCGAATGAAACACTGCTGGCATTGTTCAAACGGTTGCCTTGCAGCTCTAAATGTCGCTGTATGTTCTTCACTGTGTGTCTTTTTATGTTTTATGTTTGTTAAGTCTACACATATGGCATTCCTCTAGGATTACGATGTTTTGTCAGTTGATAGCAATATCAAAATACACCAAAGAGTTCTTTTATGTGTTCGTCTTCTGCTCCTCCTTTTCCGTCTGTGTTCAGCTCCCACTGTATGTCGCCTGAAATCACTTAATGCAAGACATTTCCTTGCTTGTTTGTGCTCTGATTCTGTCACATAGGCTCACTGCAAATACCTGTTGGTGTGTTTGTGCATGGTTTTTTGGACTTGTTTTATTACTTTTTTTTTTTTTTTTTAAAGCAAAAAGGCCACATTTTGGGTCACATCCAGGATTTTGTTGTCCTTCCAGGAACTGGAGTTATAATTTAATCTCTCATCATTATCTTTTTAATGGCTTGGCTGCTCTCTGTAAGTGCTTTTGCTCTTCTTCATAGTAGAGCACATGTTGACTTCCCTCGGTTTAATCAAATCAGAATGACACTGGAGATGACATTAGACTCACTCCAATTAGTTCAGAAACAGGAAAGATTGTAGCTGAGTTACCAACAGGTGCGGGTTTGCTGAATTATAGAAATTGTTGGCAGAATGTTCAACCCATAGAAAAGAAAGTCAGGTCTGCTAAATTTCAATTCTGTCTCCTAGAGAGCGATTTCATTTAAATTAAAAGCAGACTGAAAGGCTAGTAATCTGATTTGTGTTCTGGCAGTTTTCTCTAAAACAGCTTTAATCGAATGTGGATTATGAATAGCGATGGGTACCGAAACTCTGTACTTAATCGGTTACGGGTTCTAAATTATAAAAGACCGAAGTATTGATAAGCTCTGACATTTAACGGTTCTGCAGAAAAAAATACATTCCCTAGTTATTGCTAAATAATCATTACCTAGCATATTTTTTATTTCTAATTTGTGATAATATTAAAGACATTTGCCTGCACTTGTTATTAGCAATCTCACGCGCGAAATGTCTGTCTGTTCCGCACATAGGTTCAAGTACAGAGCTCGCACACGCACAACACGAAATCTCGCGCTTAATAGAGTGACGATGGCGGAGAGAACCGAACGATCTAAAGCAGTGGTTTTTAACTGGTTTGGCCTTGGGGCCCACAGTGTCCCATGGTCATCAGGCTGAAACACTGTGTGTGTGTATATATATATATATATATATATATATAGTTAGAAAATAAAAACAAAGCAAATTTATGCGTGCAACGAACACGGCATAACATCTGGCAGGACAGGATAGTTTGCTTTTCTGAGGTGAGAGACGTTTTATTTTGTAACCAGTTCCGAAAATAACAATAGAATAATGTCATTGACAATAAACCTATCAACATCTCATCTGGCCGCAGACACTGAATCGGGACACTTCGTTTTTACTTATTAAACTGCATTTGACAGAAGAACGGCTTTCATGCACGTCTTTTAAA
>JAUCMR010000087.1:268568-296040 GCA_032357425.1 Enteromius argenteus
TTCAGGAGAGAAGTAGGAGCCGGATCAAGGTGACAGGATGAGGAGTTGGATTTTAATATTAGCTTAGAGACAGAGTCAGGGGTCGTCAGAGAAAAACAGGACAGAGACTGACTTATGCTTGCAGTCTTCCAAAATAACCACATAAACATCACATAAGGTCTCTCTAAATTAATTTGTTATAATAATGTTAATAATTTAATAAATACACTTTTTGGTTGCATTAAAAATAGTCATATAACCATTTTGAGTATTTTTTTCTGCAGTAGCCTAAATACATTTTAAACAATAAAAAATGCCTTTACAGTACTGCATTTACAAATAGGTGGATAATAATAAACTATGCTTATGAAGAAATGAAGCAGAGATAATAGAAAACAGGGAAAATTAAGATATAAAGCAGAGCTTACCTAAAAATTAATTTACATTAGTATATACATATAGTATAATTAACATTAGCCAAAGCTGATTGTTTAGCTGCATTTTGCAACTTTTTTGGTTAAAGCTGCAGTTAAATGGTTAAAAATGGTTAGTCCTCTTGCAGCCTACCTGCATACCCCAACTGTAACCACTGTCCATTCTTTTACAGGAAAATTGTTGTTTATTTGTTTTGCAAACATTTGTTTTGTTTGTGTAATATTTGCTCAAACATTGGTGTTTGTTAAACTACAGATTAATATTTTACATGTAAAAAAAAAATTAAGTGTTGTTAATTCTGTTCTCAATGAGTTTTTTAATATTTATAATTTTTTTTAAATATTAAAAACATAACAAAAAGTACAGATAAGATTTCCGTTGAAGTACCGGATTGATAAGTGGTATCGATAAAAGTAGTAATACCGTTAAAACCTTAGCAATACCCATCCCTAATTATTAAATTAAAAACTTGACTTTTGTAGCTGTTGTCTTTTAGAGTTTCACAAGACATCACAACGTTTTTGTAATGTTTGCAGACTGGCTTCTTGTCAGGGATCACAATATGATCTCAAATATTTGTCGTCATAATTTCTGAAATCAAATGTGGCTTATATTTTCTAAGTCTTTTTCAAGTGTGATTTATTTATTTTTTACTTTTATTTTTTTATTAATTATTTTATATATATTTTTTTTTCCAGTTCAAAATTTAATTGAAAATGGCCATATAAATTTCTGTTGTCAATATTTATTTATTTATTTGTGTATTTGTTTATTGTTCATCGTCATTGGAGTTGATTTTTTTTTTTTTTTTTTTTTTCATTGTTAAAAGTCATGATAAAATTATCATTTTTAATGTAGAAACCATTTATTTCCACATTCCTGAACTTATTGTGAATGATTTATATGTGATCTTCTTTCCAAATGAAAAAGTTATGCAAAATTAAGTTAAATGGGTTGTGGTTTTATGTTCACTTTAATGTTATAGCTTTATCATTTCAATTATTGGTCAATAATTGTCTCATTTGTGTCTATTTCTAAAGAATTTTAGTGGAAAAAGTTGATACTCGAACGAAGCATAACCAGGACCTGCATAAGTCTCCTGAGCTATGCAAGAGCACTTTCCAGAGTGAACAGCCCAATTACTTGCAAAGTAGTAGTTATGAAAAGGAATGTTATTAAAGCACATCTTTATGTAATGGTGTAAAAGTCAAAGAGTGGCAGACTCATCCCACACAGACGTACGCCTGCCTAGCAACACCTTTCTCCTGAGTGGAATCTTCTCTCAGGTTTCTAAAGGTGATGGTAGATGGTTGGCTACCCGGTGCTGCTAATTGGTGATTACGTTGTGTTGAATTGATTAGAGCAGGGAAATATGAACTTCTTATGGAGCAAGTCCTGCTCTCTCCGGGGATTCTCCATGGCGCTTCGCTGTCCTAACTGAGCTTTAAACACTGCGGAAAAAGAGGTTTTCATAAAGCTAGCTAATAGAGGGCCACTTAATTGGCAGCTCGGAGGAGTGTGGAGTATAATTGAAGACGGCCAGCAGAAGTTGTAGTCGTCATTCTCATCTGTACCATATTAGCTTGTTTATGGAATGGACCGTCACAGCGGCAGCCTTACTTTAATGTACACTATTCAAAAGGTCATAGCCTTTTTATTAGTAGATAGTTGCCATGGTTTCCGCAGACCTCATCAAAGAATCGGGTTCCCTGTGTTTATGGACGTGTCGCTCGTGACCAAGGCCGAATAGCTGTCATGATGTTTTTTTCCATTAACATTTCTTCATTCTTCATTCAGATGTGTGCATCACTGTGAAATCATGTTGTGAGCTTGCTGTCTGAATTGCATGCTATGAAATTATGCAATGGAAATAATGCATAGACATAGAATAGAATCGTTCTACTGTGTTAACCATGTGTTAGGCTATCATAAAATTCTAATATTATGAACGTTATAGAATGTTTGGAACTTTTGAATGGTTGTTTAAAAGGACTTCTCCATGCTCATATGTCGGCGGAATAACGTAACGGAGCGGGGACATGTGACTCCACACGTGGTAGTGTTTTGTAAAGGGAAAGTAATCGAAATAATCGACCTGGAAAAATTTGATCGATTATAGGTTCTGAATGTTGATTTCGATTACTTTTCGATTAATCGCCCAGCCCTAATTCAGACTACACTTTTGTTGCATGTTTTGGCTTCACTAAAAAGAACATGTTCAAAAGAGTCATTTTCTGACTACACTGACTACACATAATCTTTTTGATTTGCTAAAATTGACCTGTTTCTAAGGGCTGGTTTACAGCTGGTCGTTTTATGTGTTTGATTTGTTAAAATGTTTCCATTTACACTTGACCACATAAATGTGTCGTGGCAAAAGGAATATAAATCTGATCTTCAATTCGCTCACGATATTTAAATTTAACAGAGTTCATGTCAACGAAATCAAAAGATAAGGGCTGCATTTTATTAATTATTAGCTCATTTCAAGATCAAAGACCGCTATAGGAGAGCAAACAGCATCAACACTGGAAAGATCAGTTTCTCTTACTATTTTAATGAAGGTGTTTGTGTGTTGAGCGTATTTTAATATTTTGGACAGAGTACAATTTGCATTTTGATTTATATCCGTCTCGATTGCGTTTTGGAGGGCATTTACACCTTGTCTTTTCACAGAATAAATGCATGAAGTGTGTAAACAGGTGTGTGACCAGGTGTAAACAGCCACTAAGTGGCAGTTTTTGGAATTTAGACTATACTGGTTGTAATGCAAATGCAAATCTGAATCTCAAAGAAGAACTGGTTCATAAGAGTCATTTGTTTGCGATTTGAACTAAAATGGTTTTAATGTATGTTTTTGGTTCATTAAGAAGAACCAGTTCATAAGAGCCATTTGGTTAAGATTTGAACTACAGTGTTTGTAATGTGTGTTCACTAAGAAGAATCTGTTCATATCTGTCCATTTGTTTGGAACATACAGGATTTATTTTTGGTTTATTAAGAAGAACCCATAGTCATTTGTTTACAGTGTAATATAGATCATTTATTAGAATGTGTATTCTCCAAAACAATTTTATTACTGGAACCAGAAACATTAAAGTTCTCACGATTCCCACTCTAGACATCTAGCCTTGTTCGTTTTGTTAAACAATTCTCAGTTTTCTCTTACCTGGACCTCATGAATATTTATTTTTTATTGTGTCAGCTCGTACACTAGGCCACTTTAATCTTTCATTCCAGCTGAAGTGTTTGATTTTTCGGAAAGAGGAGCACATGTAGAACCAGAACAAACACAAGGATTAGAGCGATCGTTCACCGTAAAGCCCTCGCATCTCAATGAGGAATTAACCCCCGCTCTCTGCTTGTGACTTCTGCTCAGTGTTGGAGGCGCCATCAATTATGCTATTGGCTAATAGGAGTCCGTTAAGTTTTGTCCTTCGGAAAGACTGCTGTACGGCTGAAGCGCTCTGCGTGGGAAACTGGATTAGCCATTAGGCTGCCAGCGCTTCAGATCGTTGCTCTTGTCAGCTGTAGGTGTTGTCAGGGCTCATGGAGATTTATGGGTAATCAGTCATCTTTTTGGTTCGATGAAGAGCAGTGTGTTATTTATAATTGTAAATCTAGGATGTCTTTGGACTGCACTGAGTGAGAACATTAATTGTAGTTGAGGTCTTTTTTTTTGTGCATTATTGTACTACAATATATATTTTTATGGTATAAGTGCCCCTATTATGGGTTATAAAAGGTTCATATTTTGGTTTTGGAAGTCTCAAACAGCAGGTTGACATGCATGCAAGGTCAAAAAACACTTTCATTTTTGGTATAATATGCATTTATTTTTACCTTATTTACCCAAGGACCAAGTGATTGATCTGATTTCATGTAAAGCAGTGGTTGTGATCTTTTTAGCATTTAGCTTTTAGCATTAAAAAGCGGCACCTAGTGGCAAAGAATGAATTTGAATTTTCATTTAGACCAATGCAAAAATCAATATGCTAATATTTCATGTTGAGGTCAAATCCATAATAAGGGCACTTTAATAATATTATAAGCAATAATATTTGTTTTTTCAAATTTTAGTAATAACAATTATTGTTGTTGTTGTTGTTAAGTTTAAATTTGAATGAAAAAATATAATTGATGATGGTGATTATTAAATAAATTAAATTAGATGTTATATATTATATGCAAATTAAAGAAGTATATAAAATATATTATATGTCAATTTTCTTATGTTGTTATTGTTCAATTTATTTTGTTTAACTGCAAATTTAATTTAGTGATTTAAGTATCAATAGTTAAAAATTAATTCAGTTTTTTAATTTAATTTATTAAAATGAAACAAGATAATAATAATAATAGTTGTAGTTGTTATTAATATTTGTTTTTATTAATAAAGTAATTTAAAATAACACAGTTACAATAGTCTTCTAGCATCATGTGGTGACTTTTGCACATAGAACCAGTCACATTTTGTTCCCCCACACTGTGGTTTGAATGTTGCTGGTATCCAGGCCGTTGATGGCAGCTTCAGAGTTCCTCTGAAATAAATATGAAACACCTACTCCTAGATACTCAAGCGCTCGATGGTGAAACATGTCAGAGAGGCACTCGTTTCGAGGGCGCTGTTTGGTAAAAATATGCATCCTCTCTGGTGCTCCTCGTACAGTGTTTTCATGATGATTTAGCCTGCGTTTACTTCCCCCTTGAATTATCTCTAAGTTGGGCCAATGTTAGAGAGTCTGAGATGTGTGTTTATTGTTTTCTGGACATTTTCATTCCCCCCAGTGATGAGTGGAATTACAGTGTATGTTCTTCTTCACTGGGCCGGGACCTCCTGAACTATCACTGGCCCTAACTGCAAATGTCACGGGACACTGACTGTTAATGAATCACACCAACTCAACACTCTTAAGAACGAGAGAGGCATTTTTAAAATATGCAAACCCATCAGATGCACCATTTCCAGCTCCTTGCAGATCATGCATATGTTAGTGCGTTTCCTTCATTCATACGCCGTTAGTCTCGTCTCATAGCTGTAATGTGCCGTCTGCTTTGTTTTGAGGTGCAACAGTGTTGAAGTCAATTACAGAATAAAATTAAGCACTGTGTAGTCGTAGCATTTCTCCGAGGTGACTCTGTGACCTTTGGAATTCACATGGGCATTTGTTAAATGTCTTTTAAGGTCACAACATTTGATGAATCATGGCTCTAATTTGACAAAGCTGTTTTTTTCATCCTAATCATCATTCTCTTTGCAGCATTTTCATGTTCGTCATTTTTTTGCATTTGAATGGAAAAGCACTTATGGCATTGAGAGCTGTGAAACAGAACATATTTGCACAGGTGAAATGCAACGCCCTCTGTAACGCAAGGTTGTGACTTTCATACATATTCACGTTTCAGCAGATTGACTCTTAAATGGACTTAAATAACATCCTTACAGCTTTCTCAATGTGAGGCATGGCTTGAACGCAGTAATTCTATGCCTGCATTCGGAATGCTAGCTGATTGATTTTTACGGATTATTTTATTTAAAGTGTTTGGCAGATTTTTTTTTAGCATTTTTCTTAAAAAATTAAACCTAAGCCCTATGAGTTATCAGAACCATCACAATTTACGTTTTAACGTTCTTCAGCCTCATCTAATAAGAAGTTAATAAAATGTTAAATATCGCAGCATTTTTTTTTTCTGGTTATTTTTTTATTTAATAGTTTAAAATCAAATTTGAATTATAATTTTAAATAACATTTTATTTTACATTTTTTTTCTAATTTTGTGTAGAAATGTCTTAACATTTGACAGTTTGAGTCAATAATGAAATGTTAAATATCTCAGTATCAAAATCAATTTTTAGATTTCCAAATTATATTTTTTAATTTGCATTTTGTCTAGAAATGTCTTAATATTTGGCAGTTTGATCAGACAAGAAATCACTTATAAAATGTTAAATGCTGCAGCATATTCTGGTTAATTTGTGAAACTGAATAGTTTTGAAATCATTATAGTTATTATTAGTATCTTAATTTCTATTTTGCATTTTAATCTAATTTTGTGTAAAAATGTCTTAACATTCGGCATGAAATAAAATGTCAATAATGAAAAAGATTTTTTTTCTGGTTAATTTTTCAAATTGAAAAGGTTGACTTTAGTGCATTGAATTATGGGATTCAGTTCTCCATGCAGTGTACTCTGTTGTGTACTGTACTTCACATTTTGCAAAATGTTGAATGTAATTTGAGTATTCTGTGCACACTGAAGGTTTATAGTATACAGAACATACTAGCCTACAACATGCTAACATGCTAATGCTGAACATCCAGTATACAGCAACAGTAGTATAACCTCAGAGCGGGAGAATTCCCAGCATTCACAGCACAGATAAATGAGCGCTGTGTCATGGTGATTGAAATGCACCAGGCTAGAAAATAAACTCCATAGACCTTGAAGATTAAGATGGATGATCACATTCTGCTGCCGGTTGGTTAATGAGATGCTAAAGTTTGCGCTAACTAACTGAAGCTGAGGCATGCATCACGACAAAATAAAATTGCCGATAAGTTTTATTTGTGTTACAGGCGAGCACTTTGTATCTTATTACAGACTCAAATCACACGCGCTGCATTTGCGGGCTAAGAAAGAAAAAAGAAATGCAGAGGTTTTGTGTGAAATTAAATTTGGTGCGGCAAAGGTGATCCTTTTATGTGATGCAAAGCCTTTATCACACAGGCAGGGGAGCTGAGGAAGGACAAAAACGCAAGCTAAATGACAACAGCACTAAGTGCCCTCTTCTCTCCAGCCATCTGTATGTCTCTTGAACTCCTTTTGAGGTCAAACGCTCCAGGGCTTGCGCAACACGCTGCCCCTGTAGGGGAGAGTATCCCAGAATATCAATGCTGCGTTCACATGTCGCGTTTTAGATACGAAGGTCGGCCAAAAAATGTATTGCACATTTGACAAGATCAAAAAACATACTAAAAATAGCAGAAACACAAAGCAAAATAACACAAACTTTAAAATGAAAATGGAAAAAAAACACTAAAGTATTAAAATATTAAAATTATTATTAGTCTTAATGCTACTAAAATAACACAAATAAGTATATGCAGTTATTTTAATTGAACTGTATGTATAAATTTCAGAAGTAAGTTTAAAAATGCTTTTTTAAAATTCCTGTTTGATTCTTGAGTTGAATTTAATTTCAATTTGAGTTACAAATGGGATGCAGAATTGCATTTTCAATTTAATATTATATTCAATTACAATTCAAATGATTGTAAGTAAGTTTTGAAAAACTTGAAACATGAAATTTAAGTTTCTTTAGACCTTATAGAAATTTGTTTTCATATTTACTTGTATTAGATTACATTTAATATAAAATATTTTATGTGCCAGGTTTAAAGAACACTTTATTACATTGTATTGCATTACATTGTATTTTTGCAGTTCTATGAATTGCTCTTCCTGTCATTCTAATTCAGCTTCCTATCTGTCATTTTTGATTCAATTAAAATTTCAACTCATCCCACACAGGCTGTGTCTGTGGATCACATATCCCCTCTAAGTAGATAAAACTTTTCAATAATTTCTCTGCCTCTGATAAGAACTATGTTCTATATAGAATGAATGTGTGTAGTATGAATGTAATCTGGACGTATACATTCATCATGACCTACCAGCGTCAGCTGTCTGTCCACTGGATGCACACTTCAGAATGGCAATCTGTTTACTCTGCATGCTATTTTAGTAATACTGTGTATTAAGACATACTACTCTGTTCACATACTGTTTTTCGCCCACTGTATAGCTGGGTAGTATGGAATTTCAGATCAAAGGAAAGACTAAAGCCATAAATACAGAATATGCTGATAAGAAACCACTAACTAATCACCCAGAACATCTTAGCAACTCTATTAAACACTTGGAACCCGTATAGGAATGCTTTGGTAAGCACTCGGAGTGCTTAAGTATTGTGGCATTGTGTTTTGCACGAACAAACACCACAGAAAATCAAAAAATCTAGTATATCCAGTGCATTTTTCATATCTGTTAGTGGCTTTGGAGGCGTTTCAAATCCAAGCACTTACGTTTGACCATAAAATGTAGCCCGTGATTCAATAACAGATGGTCAGTATGCATGCTGCCATTTGAAGAGTAAACCTTTAAGTGCCTCCAGCCTCACAGATCTGCATTTTGATCATGTGCTTGTGTATCGCTGAATCATTTAAGACAATCCTGTGGGCCAATTAGTGGTGAATTGAATCAAGGCGAGAGCAGCTTTGAGATCAGGGTGCTTTGAGCAAAATGCAAGAGCTGAGCCGCCTAGGTTGTTTATGCAAATACAGCACCGCAGCCGTCACATGCACTCGAATGTTTGTTGTTGTCGGCATCTTGCATTACGGTGGGCAGACAGGCTGGTTTTTCAGCATACTTGACCACAAGGGTCCAATTTTCCTTATAACTCACTGTGATTGCATGAAAACACAGGCTTTGCAATAAGATAACTGTGAAGCCACGAGTAACTACAGCTCTGCTGACTGTCGCTGATGAGAAATAGTCAGGGTCTTGTGTGTTTGAGGCCATTTTTGTCCCCCCTGTTGGTCTGAATGAGTGTTTGTACTACAGAAAGCGATGAAAACAATTATCTTCAGTTTGGTGTGCTTGTGAAGTAAGGGCTTTTCTGAGGCAGTATGATTTTGGTTGTACTGTGGAGCATTGCCGAAATGTGCCCGCAGCATTTCGTCCCCTGCACAGATTGTGTGGGTAGGACAAGCTATATAATTTCTTCATCTGAGTAAGTGCAGTTGCCAACACTCGGTGTTACCTCATAACAAAATCACATCCAAATGCCTGAGCAGGCTTATTGGCATGGATTCCTCTTCTTGTCTGTATGTGCAAACTGGAACCTGGCTTCATTCATTCTGCATGGCTTCTGAAGCGTGTTTAATTTGCAGTGCTTTGGTTCCGTGCCAGTTTCCAGGTTCAGGAGTGACCCTCGTCCTGGATAATGGATTTATGCATCCTGGCTAACAAGTTTATGTTGTAAAATGTTTATTTTTTTAACATTCTGCTTCGGTTGTGTGTCACAAATGTCAATGACTCTTGTCATCCAGTCAGTGCTGTTATTAACTAAAACAAAAACTATTACAAATCTAACTAATTCAAAGCTGAAATAAAAGGAAATGTAGATATTATGTGAAAAACTTATGTGAAAAACATACACGCACACACACACATTTATTTATATAGTCTTTATGTATGTATGTATGTGTGTGTATATACAACAGTTATAAATAATTTTGTTATTAATTAATTATAATAATTACGCAGCACATAACAAAGTTACATTTACTTAGAATTAAATTAAAAAATAAATAATAATATTAATGAATACAAAAAATACATCCATAAATAATAATAGGTTTTATTTTTAAATTTTTAGTTTTTACTTTGGCCTTTGTTTTGGTAATTTAGTGATTTACTGTGTGTAAACAATTTTCTCCATACAATTTATTTTTCTAGTTTGATTGAATTACTTTATATGCGTTTTTCCACACTAATTAAATAATTAATTAATTTATAATTCAGGATAAATCATGTATTTACATATACTTTTAATATATTTATAATTCATACATTTTTTTGTGAGAGTGATTACTCTGACTTGTTCAGGCAACCTACTTACCTAATACCTTCAGAAAAATCATTCAGTATAAATATTATGTAATTACAGTGTAAACCTGTTGTCAGAAAGAATCTTTTTGGTTAGTTGCAGAAAGCAGCATTTCTAAACTGCTTTTCTGCAGACATGGGGATGCTTGGTAGGCAGCTCAATAGTTTTTGAAATGCAGCCCGCTGGTCATTTTTCATAATTGTGGTTATTTTAATTCCAAGAAGCTCCAGAGGAGTTCTGGGACAGGCGGTTTGGAGCCAAATGGGCTTTATATAAATCATGTATGATCGCAGAGTAGCTCTGTTTCAGCTTCCTCAGCAGAGGAGTCCAAAAATGTCTGATACAGATGTCTCAGACCTCTGCAGCCTGTTTAAATACGCTCCAAACGGCAGGATCTTTAGCTTTTACAGGTGTAAGGCACATTTCATTCACAGACGGTGTCGTGAAGCACGTGAAAGTGATTCCAGGACACAAATGAGATCTCACACAAGGGGGAACACTACTTTACTGCAGCTGAGAAAAAGATGTGAGAGAATGAGACATTTCTGCCACAGTCAGCAACACACAGGCCTCGATTCCCTCCCGTCGTCCTCTTCAGCTGGACTGAAGTTGTCAGGAAATAGATTAGTTTGAATCCAGCCTTATTTCAGCCCGGCCAATCACCTAGCTCATGTTGCCTTTTTAAATGAAGGTAAACGCTGAGCTTTTGGCATGCTAATCACCTTCAGCCCTGTTTCTGCTTTGCGTTTCGCAATCTGCCAAGATCTCTGTTGTTTGTGTTGTTTTTTTCAATATTCCACACTTTTAAGTAGGTCTGTTGCGCATTTTACATTATAATTTACATAAAAAAACCCCCACATACTTTCTTTAAGAAATTATGGCAGATTTGTAATAACAATAATTACTACTACTACTACTACTACTACTAATTACTAATAATAACAATAATAGTTTATTAAAACATAATTTTTAAGCCATATCAAAATATTTTTCACTGGTGAAGTTTTAAGAATTAAAGGCAGGGATTTCTCAAAGCCAATGTTGATATTTGAAATTACCAAAACAAAAACGTCCCTACCCCAAAAGGGTCTTGCCCCTTTGATAGCTCCGGCCCACACATATGTAGCTTAAGCAACCCAGTCAACGAGATCTTTGAAATAAAGCAGTACCAATGTTACACCGTCTGTACGGGACGCGAGTTGCGTGACAAAGTACTATAGAAGTCATTATAATCAGTGATGCTAACTTACATGGGATCCGAGCGGGGAGACAAATCTCAGACAGAAAACTGTTACTGCGTTCTATTTATGATGCGCTTACATGAATTTCAAATGATTTTCAACTTGGCTTTATCACGTCCAGTGTAACTCACCTATCAAGAAGAACCAAAACAACCTTGGTGTCCGATCGCAGGCCTTCTACTCCTTGAGTTCTCTCCAGCGCTGGAAAGCTGATACGATATTTACACGGGTCATACTTCTTGCCTTATCGTTCCGCAGACATTTTACTCTTTTGTTTTTATCTTTCTGTCACTGTGCTCGGCTGTTCACTGAACACTGTCTCCTCCACATCATGAACAGGCACGCCCATTACTGCTGTTTGGCTACAAGTTTGTTTTGTTTTTAGTTGAAGGTTTAGGTATTATGACACATTTTTTGATTATTAAAAGTTAATTCAAATTGAATTAAAATGGAGAGTGCAAAATGTGATATTTCATATTTTGCTGGCTTTGGCTGTCATTGACCAGGTTGTTGAAATGTTTCCAGAAATGTTTTTTTGTGTTTGACTGCAGTACCATAGACCAAAGAACAATTTTGGGTCCCAAAGAACCAGTCGGTGAACAATTAAACAAAACTATTTTTATTTAGTGTAAAGAACATTTTAATGATCTAAAAAAACAAGAAACAAAAATTCTATTATAAAGATCTTTAGTGAAATGGAAAGATTCTATGGATGTTAAAAGTTCTATATGGAACCATAGATGATACCAATAAAGAACCTTTGTTTTTAGGTGTTTTGAGTGAATGTTCATGGTGTACTGGGAAAGTTTGCATTTGTGAATATGTCCACATACTACACCAAACTCTTCAAAAGATGAAAGAAGAATCCAGTTTTTCATGATATGACCATTTTAAAGCGTGAAATGACAGAAGTGTGAATTGGGACACTTATACTGCGGGCTGAAACGCATCTCTTGGTAACAGACCAGAGAGCCTTTATGTCTCATAGTCTTAGTCAAACTTGCAGCCGAGGGAGGAATAGAAGGCGCTGAAGTGTTTATTATTCGCTAATCATCAGCAGGAGAACTCCATGGCTCCTGACGACTGTGTGTCACAGACCTCTTATTCTGGAGGACAGGAAAAGTGGCTGCTTTGCACTTTATTTCAAGTGGACGTGACCCATGTCCCGTGTTTCCTGAAGCTTTTAAACATTCACTTTATGAAGGCTTTCTCAGAAGGAGCTGGAGCTGCAACTACTAATGAAAATAGTAACAGAAGAGGCATATATAATGTTTAAATGATTTCTATTTCAAATAAATACTGTTCTTTTAAACTTTGTTCATCAAGGAATGCTTAAAAATATTATCTGTCACAGTTTCCAAAAAAATATGAAGCATCAAAACTGTTTCAACATTGATAATAATAATTCTTGAGCAGCAAATCAGCATATTAGAATGAT
This sequence comes from Enteromius argenteus, assembly GCA_032357425.1. Lineage (NCBI taxonomy): Eukaryota > Metazoa > Chordata > Actinopteri > Cypriniformes > Cyprinidae > Enteromius > Enteromius argenteus. Next base: position 281,335 of record JAUCMR010000087.1, read on the forward strand.
TTCTGAAGGATCATGCGACACAGACAAATGTAATAATGCTGCATTAATAATTGTGTTGCATCACAGGAATAAAATGCATTTTAAAATTTATTCAAATAAAAAACTTATTTTAAGTTGTAAACATATTTCAAAATATTTCCATTTTCACATTTATTTATTTTTTTAATCAAACAAATGCTGCCTTGATTAACATAAGAGATGACTTTTAAAAATCTTACCAACCCCAAACTTTATTGACCAGGGTTTATTTTTTTGTAAAAAAAAAATAAAATGTTATAAGCTTTGTTATGTTAAAAGCAGAGCATTGGCCTAAATGGAAATCAAATATAATTAATCAATTCATTGAGTAATGGATTGTTTAAACAGCTGATGGATGCAGCTTTGAGATACACTGCATAGCCAGCACAAAGATCTATAGGAAAGTGGGGGAATCAAACAGGGAAATGCAAATGAGCTGAAATCAAGTCAGTGCGCTCCCGCAGTGCCGTGCTGAAGCTTTACACCTGCGCTTCTTTCTCAGGTTTCTCACAGGATGCTATTAATTGTGACGTGCTTCTCAGGAAATGAGTCTTCTGATTTAATAGAACTGACATATGTTATATGATATGACACACTTCGCAAGTGCACCAGAGACGTCAGCGCTTAATATTCAGCTACTTTGATTTACAAAATGTGATTAATGTTTATCATTGTGACTTTAAAGGGGACATGTAAGGAATTAAAAGAACAAACAAAAAACTTTTTGATAGTAAGAGTTTGATGTGCTATGTAGATTTACTCTTGTTAACTATGTTGACTGAGCAGTGTAGTTTGCATGCATTTCATGTACTGTTGATTTATGAATAACTTATAAGCCACACAGAAAGAACAGCTCATATTTTTTTAAGCAACAGGATTTTAAGAACAGTTATTTTTATTTTTTGCTTTTCAGAAATGCAAAGCATACATTTCTGGATTTGAAAAAGAGAAAAGATGTATGATGTGTCCAGTGCTGTCCATTTCATTATTCTGATTGTGAACAGCCTTAAAGATACAGTATATATACAGTAATAGAATATAGATACATATATTGTGTATATATACACTTATAGATTAAAGGCACAGGATGTATGGGATAGTAAATTTGTATAGTAGCCTTACTGTAAACACACACAAACACACAGATAGATAGCTTAAAGGTAGATTGTATACAGAGCAAGTTTATATATACATCAGCATGAAAAGCAGTATACACACACACACACACACACACACACACACACTGTATCATCTTACAGGTACAGTAGCAAACATTTGTAATGCTAGGAGTTTGATACAGGCTGAAAAATAGCCTTGGAAATCTGCTATATGACTATATAAAATGTTATACTATCATTATAAGTAAACTTCAAGGGAGAAAAGTGTAGAATATGTCTCTTTTGAAGTAAATAGCTGGGAGAGCACAGCGCTACAGACCTTTTACAACCACATTTGCGGCGAGACGTCTTTGTCAGTGTTGAAAACAATAAAAACAAACTCAATGTCTCTAGCTCACGTCTCTGCGGTCTGAACTGCGTAGCCTCTTCTCTTGTGTTTGCCGTTGGGAGAAAAAGCAGCTAATTGAGTCGGAGCTGCAGGAAAAGGTGGACAGTATGTGTATAGAGGGGGTTGTGCACGACGTGGCAGCTTACGCTCGTTTTCTTCCCAGGGGAGAGGTGTGTGAGTGTAGGGCACGCTGAGAGGAAGTGAATGCTTCCAGCTGTAATGCTCTTCACGGCTAAAAAGGCCCGAGGTGCACTTCCTTCAGAGTTGAAGGTCAGACACCACATACTAGTGACCCATGTGACCACATTTACACAGAGAGAGAGAGAGAGAGAGAGAGAGAGAGAGAGAGAGAGAGAGAGAGAAAGAGACAGATTAAAAGGGAAAACAATGGGAGAGAAATGTGTAGAGTTGTCGATGCTCATTCAGAGGCCTTACTACAGGTAATAAATAAGTCTAGACAGAATGTGCAAATAGATTTTTATTCTTGCTTCTAGTTTCCCCGTCATACTGGTAATGGATGTCAGGTTGAATTTTGGGAAATATAGTGTTTTGTGCAGTGTGGCTTTGGTTTTTGCATATTCATACTGCAAAAGAATAGAGTAGCATGATATTATACCTTTCTGAACATAGCTTTGGTCTCCTAGTTGTTACACTATCTGTGTACTGCTGTTCAGATTGTGAGAATGTAACATGATGGCTGGAGTCCACAGAAGCCTGAATGTGGCTGCAAATTCAAACTGACACCGATAATGAGCGGCTCTTTGGCTCGGTTTTAAATGTTTTCGGTATAGTCCCCAGGCCTCGCATTTGGATTTCACTGCCACTCTTGATCAAGGCAAATAGAGGTGCCCCTGATAGTAATTGAATAGTATTATGCTGATGTGCAATAATGACGTTTTGGCCTCTCAGAGCAAAATGTTACCATCCAGCAGAGCAGGAGATTCATTTCTAGAGCTTTAATTCATTTTTTTATGCTTTCACATGAAAACGTCAAGCATGTAGAAGGCATGTTTATGCCATCATGACACACTTTCCGGAGATATGTCTCATTTACATTTCATGCAATATCCATGAGGTTTATATGTGCCCTACATTTCTGGTCCTGTTGATGTGTGCATGTTTAGAGTGAAATACTAGTATACTGTATGCTGTGTGCTATTTTTTGCAATGATGAAAGTTTCAAACAGCGCTACACTTATGCTACACTTGATGGTGCGTGTATATTTTGGCAAGTGGCATTTCTAATACTCAAATAATGTTGCATTTTTAATCCAGTTTTGTGTAAAAATGTGATGTTGTGTTAAATATTTAAGTTAATATCTCTTGCATTTATTTGTCAAACTGGAAATGAGATATAAATCCAAATTCACTGCATTATGGGCAACTGTGTTTAGTAACATAAATGCAATAGATCACCACAGTATTGTATACGTACTCTTCCTCACAATATCGAGGATGTAAATTAGTTTGCTCAGAAATGGATTCTCTGCAGTGAATGGGTGCCATCAGAAAGAGAGTCCAAACAGCAGATAAAAACATCACAATAATAAAATCAACACCACTTCAGGCCATCAGTTAACATCTTGTGAAGCAAAAAGTAGTGTGCTTGTAATCAGCAAATCCATAATTAAGATGTTTTGACTTCAAACCATTGCTTCTGGCTAAAAATACAAGGCCTCTATCCATAATATATTTTAAGCAAATATGTGGAGGATTTGATATGAGAGTACAACAGATGACAGACCTTTCACTGGAGGAATTGTTATGGGTTTTGGACTTGGTGATGGATTTGTATCTTACAAACCCACAGCTTTTGGCTTCACAGGTTATTAGCTGATGGACTGGAGTGGTGCTGATTACTTGTGATGTTTGTATCAACTGTTTGGATGCTCATTCTGATGGCACCCCTTCACTGCATCTTAAATGTTTCAGACTGGATTATGCAGCGTCTTGGATGACCTGAGGGGAGTACATTTTCAGCAAATTTTCATTTTTGGGTGAACTATTCTTCTAATTAAGCCTGATATGCATTTCTGCTGTGGTTGCATAAGTAAACTGCACTGCTTCATGTTCTCGACTGTGGTTTTTGAAGCTCATTGAAGCTCATTTATGCACATGCAGAAAAAAACCCATCTAAATTTGTCACAGAATTAACGGCATGGCCACGGCCTACACGTTGTCAAAGGTCTGGAACTTTGGGATGATGAAAGTAGCTAAAGTGTCGACCGTAACGTCTGCAGTGTTTAATGAGCCCCGTGTTCCCATCATAGCTGACATTGCTAAAATCGCAAAAGTGCAAACGCCCCTCAAAATGGAAGCGGAGAAATGCACGTTTACTTTACTGTGCACATGCAGACTCTTAATGAGGCTGAAGGTAAGACCTGCTGCTGTATCCGTGGTGACTATTCCCGTCAGACAGACCCCTGCTCAGGAAAGGTAGATGTTCTCACTCTGGATAGGACACGGGTGTTAATAAGACCACTGCTGTTTCTCACGACTGGTTGCGATCAGATTGTTCGTTCGCTGGTTTCACCCTATGGTGAGCCTTTAGTATAGAGTATAATTAAGAACAGCGGTTTTGACAAGGATCATATTGTTAAAAAGCCAATATCACTTCTTTTTCATGCAGTTTAAGTCTGCTGTCGATAACATGACATTTAAGTGCTATTATTCACACCACCAGTAGAGTTACTTTAAGTTAAAGGGTGATTCAAGTGTGAGTTTGGTGAGTTGTTAACTAATAATAAATCATGGAAGGCTCTTAAAATGCTAAATACGTTTAATAAATTGCAACAGATTTTTTCAAATGGGCATACTAGTTTTGAATAGCAAAAGAACCAGGCTTATTACATGGCTCAGAAACTTGGTTGTAATTGGAAATTGCATTCTGCAGTTAAATATTTAATGTGCTGCTTTCATGTTTCTGACATGACTTCATGTTCTCTCTTTTTTATTTGTCAGGCAAATGCAGGTTAGAATAGATTTTTGGTGCTATCTATGTTAAAATGGTTATCAAATAAAGAATAATGGCCATTGAGGACATTATTATTGCTTTTATGTTGAACATACTCTGCCATTAAAAAATGTATTCTAACAGAAAACAGCTATATTAACATGTAAAATCTTTCATGTTTGTTCTGCATTTTTTATCAAATAAATGCAGAGACTAAACAAGTTCTTTCTAAAACATAAAAAAACATAGTGACCTCAAACTTTTGAACAGTGTGAAACTTTCGATTAATGACTAATTTGTCCAAATAATCACAGCGAGAACAAGAAACTGGTTAAAGACGAGAGAATTGTAGATCAGTTTAGGAATAAATATATAATTTCAATTCAAATCAATAATTTATGCCTGTTTATTTATTTATGTATTTGTTAAACTGTATTCAGTGCTGATATTCGACTTTAATTTATAGCGTCGCTTAAAAAGGCATTTAAAGTATCGCCACGGGCCCTCCTTTTCAGTCAATGTGATTTGTTTTAAATGCAAATGTGTTGATGCATCCGTACCCAGACGCGCTCGCAGTGCGCAGTGCGCCGTTATGTGTTGATGGCGACTACAAAAGATTCTTCCAGATTTGTCCCTAGTAATTATGAATAATCTGGTGACGCTTTTATGCCTTGTGAGATTCAATCAGTCCGCTCTCAAATAAAAGAGCCAGTGCTTCCACGGGCACAGCAATTTCAAGAATCTGGGACGTGAGTCATGCACATCAATAGCACTTTACAGAAACAGACTGCAGCCACGTTCACTAACGGCAGCTTTATTGATTTACTTTTGCATACATTCATTAAAATGTATTTTTCCATATTCAAGAAGTACAATAGATATTAATGCAAGAGCACAGAGCAGTCGTCAAGCCTTGTCTGTGAACAAAATCTGAATTTTTGCACATCACTATTGCTCGTACTTCAGGTTACTGATTTGAACAAAGCCCTACAAAAGCTGTGCTGGTACTTTTATGCATGATGGGAACCGGCGGTGGATAAAACGATCTACAGACTCAGACCAGATTATCATAGAGACTTACATTTGCATTCACATTTATTAATTTAGCAGATGCTTTTAACCAAAGTGACTTACAAATGAGGAATTCAGCAAGAGCCTTGTTGACTTTTCGATAAAACACCCTAGCAACTACATAGAAACACTGTTTGTTTTGCATGCATAAGCATCTAGTAAAAACTAAAATAAATATATTTTATCTAAATATGTTAATTGAAATCTTTAAAGGGACTGGTCAGTATCTAAGAATTTAAAATACTATCGTAAAAAATATGCTTGTGCTGTAAAAATGAACCACGAGCTAGATATTTTTCATGCTGTCACATGCATGGGTTGTGCTGTCTGGGCCAGAATTGCATCAGGTATGTGTAACCTTTTCATAAAGCAATGGCATTGGAGGACAAATCTTGTTTTGTGATGCTAGTCTGTTCTCTGTTGGTCATGAAGGGAACTGCAGTAACACATTTTTGCATTCCTTTGTTTTGTTACAGCAAACACCATATACATGTGTTTCATTTATATCTGTGAGTCGTTTTTAAGTGTATTTCTATGCAATACACAAAAACAACAGATTTTTCATATCAGTTTAGAATTTGTCTGTTGGATCAGTGTCAGTTGTTAACACAAGATGGCAGCAAAGACCTCATGCTGAAGGCTTTTGTCTGTCTTCTTTTCTTGAAGTGTTGAATTTTTCCGTTCTGTCCATTGGTTTCAAATCCTGAATGCACAGCACCTGTCACTCACATGTGATACGATCAAGTCGCTGTGCGATCAGGCGATATAGTTGTCTTCTGGGATGCATGGGTTGCTATAGTAATGATATAGGCGTCAGCAGACTGCCACAACTGGGTGATGCAAGCTGGCGTTTGGAAATTTATCCTCTGCTTACGTACATGATGGCATGCAGCCATGCTGAACTTAATGAACTCGAGACGCCGTCACCAAGGCTGCGATGTGCCATTTGATATTGTGCTGCCTTCATTACCAGCATAATTAGCTGTGTGATTGACACACACAAATGACTGTCTGTCCTTAACGAACAAAAAACCACTGTCACACAGAAAAAATATATTCAGAATCAAAATTTAAAGCATATATATCTGTCAGTCAATTTATATTGTTAATCGAATTAATTATAGGTTGCTGCAATTAATTAATCGAATTAATTGCACACTAAATATGGCTGTGAAATACCCCCAAAATATAATTGAAAGCTATTATAGTGTTAATTGTTAAGGCTAAAACACCTAACATAAAGAAGATAATTTGAGTAACATTAAATAATTTTTTTTGGTTCAGTGAAATGCAATGAAAGTCATTAGTGATCAAAACAGCTTACCAACAGTTTTTAAAATACATTGGTTTATGTTGTGCAAAAGATAATAAGTCATTTAGGTTTGAACCAACCATTCATGGTTTGAACTGTTGTGGACCCAGGTTTGATTGACATCAGAGTTCGGTTCTTTTGGATGGTGTGAACGTTGTCTTTCAACCTCAAGCTGTACCCGGGTCTGCTTAAAAAGGGTGGTCTGGGGTACAGTTCTCTGCTGATGTGAACACAATCGTACCAAATCGCGTTTCTGTTCGCCTTCAGCATTCTCTAGAGCGTTTGCAATGCATTCGTAAGGTAGACATACAGACAAAGTGCACTGTTATGCACTGAAGCTTTGTAAACAAAACAAACAGGTAAAAAACTCAAATATATAAAAGTGTAGAGAGCAATGTTATGTGATTTGCCACCTTCTATGTGCCACTGTTAATAAGCAATGGGGTACACAGCTGCTGGCTTGATGACGCAAATTTACCATGGTTCAGACACAAATTAAATATGAACCTGTCCCTTTAATGTTCATTTGTTTATTTATTTACTTAATAAATAAAATTGTAAGAAGAAACTAAAACTACCAGCAGGTGGTGGAAAATGACTATATGAGTCCATTCATTCAAACAGCTGATTCATTTTGTAAATGGCTCTCTTTAATGAATGAGCTTTTGAATCATAGGTTCACTCGATTCGTTCAAAATGTGAATTTATTGTACTGAACACCGCTGTATTGGTCAGAGATGTGTAGCAGTTCTGCTGTGGCTTTTAAGGTAAGATTTTCATTGGGAAAACTGAACAAAACCTAAAAAATAGTATTTAAAATATAACCCAATATGAACTTTTTATGTGTTGCACTGTTGTATAAAATCACATTTGCACTCGTGTTCATCGTGATATTACTCTCGCTGCTGGCATGATATGCTCATTATATGATATAAATATAACACAAAATATATAGTATATTATTTAGCAGCTTACAGAAGAACTACTATGACGAATCACGCAGGTACTGGGCTACTCCGCAGAGGTACCTACCCGAACCAGTCTAAATAGTCCAAATATAAACACTTATTAAAGGGTTTTTTTCACAGCCTGCCTGGGATCTTTCAGACTAGTCGTGTTGTTTTTCATCTTTATGCTACATCTGAAATGAGCTCATTAACTCAATCATTAGCATGGAATTTCTAGGCAATTCGAAATTCGCTCTAGATTCAGCACAGTTCTCTGGCAATGCAAATCAGTTTATAATAAACTCCCTTGTTTGTTTTCCCTGAGTAAATGCAGTGTGTTGGGGTTACTTTGATCTTTGTGCTGATTATGCAGAAGTAGCAGGACAGTGTTTATGAAAGACATTCGTCCGGTTTCAATAAAACACTCCAGAATGTGCACAGTTGCATTTTGTAAATGTTTTCTCTCCTACAATCTGTCAAATCAGTGGGAGTTTGCAGCTCATTCTCCTTTACTACTTTTATTTTTGAAAAATTACTATTCTGTGTTCTGGTTCTTATTTATCATTGTTTTAATTAGTAGGCATATTATATATAATATTTTATGGTTGACGTTTTTTGCATGCATGTCGTCTTTTTTGGTCATTTGGGTTGAATTTAAAGGGGTCATGAACTAAGAAACCAAAATTCCCTTGGTCTTTTGACATAAGCAGTTTACATTGTAGAGGTTTACACTGTACTATAAAAACATCCTGTAAGTTTCAAAAGTGGATAGTCCAATACTGCTTGTTTAGCCCCGCCCACCGATTGGCACATGTAGTTAGCCAAATGCACAGTCTCATAGTCTTCTTTTATGGTGCTTTTTGCTTATTTCTGGAGCCTATCTAGTGTTGTCTACACACAGCTGTGTCCACTGGCATGAACTAAGGCAATTTGATCAACTTCACGTTGACCTCTGTCATGCTCTGCTACAGAGAGACATTGATATCAGACATGCCACGTGTAATAAGATTATCTCATTCATACAGACCTAGAGCTCGTGCTGCCCCTCTTTCACTTGATTAATCATATTTGACCTCTAGTGTTATCTTCACTAGCTTCTCACAGACATTACGACCTCTGATGGCCTGATACATTCACAAACACCTGTCGGAAGACTTCAGTCAGATCATTGCTTTTGTTGTATAGTTTTTCTAACGGTATGTAGTAGTTAATTATAGTAGATAACAAAATTAGTAGAGTTAAAAAACAAACAAACCTGAAACTAGAGCCGTAAAAAAAATAATCAATTGATTATTGAAATAAATGAAGCCTAATAAATAGAAATTAATACAAATGAAATAAAACTAATGAAAATGACAAAACCCCACAAAATTAAAAATATTATATATATAAATTAATTCAGAATATTCTAATAGTAAGTCAGTGATACTAAAATAACACACATTTATATTCTGTTTAAGTAACTAAATAGAATTTTATTTAAAAAATGTATAATAGACAATACCATAGCTCCAGGGATTTAAAGAAAAAAAGAGTTAATTGACTTGAATCTTAAAAATTGTGTTAAGTAAATATTTTAACTTACTCATAAAAATACTAATTACAATAAAAAGTTCTTTCTCCTAGTAAAATACTTCATGTTTTGCTTTATTGGTCTGTAGCGACACATGGTGTGTAGCGATTTCATTTTGAGTGTGTATTTATATCATCTGTTTTTTACAATCTCACCTATTGCATACAATTGCAGAGCTTTAATGCAAACATCTTTTAAATTTGTTATGACAACCGATGATGCCAATCACTGGATCTTATTGTTGTCTTCCTTCTTTCATTTGTATAGATCATAATAATATTATCTGCGATGCCTTTCACTTCAAGGTGCACATGATTGCACAAAGCATCCATCACATAAAGACTCTGCACATTATTCTATTAATTTGCTAGCCCACAGGCAGCAGGAGGGACGGATAAATGAGAAGTGCAGATGAAATTGCCCCTGCTTCCCTGTCTGTGGTACACCTTCTCTGATGTATTTACAATGGCCGGCCCTCGCCTGCTGCTGGGAGAGGCCGGTTTATTCAATAACCAGCATAATGTGTTCTCAGTGCTGTGTGTTGGTACACAGACGGGTGAACCTCCTCCTTTCCATGTGCACACAGCACACTCCCTCCCTCTCTTTCTCCCTCGCTCACGCGCTCTTACCCCCTGCAAACGTACAGAGAACGCCCAGTCTCTCTCGCCGCACCGGAGCGCTGGCTGGATTTTGACATGGAAATGGACTTCAACGGAGGAATGACTTAGAGACTCGTGTCCTGCTGTCAACTTCCAACTTTCTCTTTAACGGATACGAACCGCAAGAAAGTGACACTCCACTCTCCCAGGAAATGGCTCAGCCGGGAGGCAGCCAGGACACGTTGGCGGTCCCGCCGAAGCAGCTCCATCACGGGGACCATGTTGGTTTGAACGAGGACTTGGTGCGCATCCTGAGAGAGAACCTGCTGCAGCAAGAGCGTCCCCGGCACCCCAGGGGCCGGAGATCCCCGTCCTCAATGTCTCCCAGGTTGTCTCCGACCACCCTGTCCCCGCGCAACTCTCCCAGGCTGCTCCGTCGCATGCTGCTTAATAACAACATCCACAAGCAGCGGCGCTTCACTGTAGCACACACCTGGTAAGGGACCGGATGCTGTGCTTTCATTATGAGATTATAAACAGATTATATATGGAAAAAATGTGTGTCTGTGTGTGTGTGTGTATGCGTTTATATATACACACACACACACTTGTGATTTACACTCCCACATCTGTTTGGAAACCCTGCATACCTTACGGTTTCCTGAATCAGCGATGCCTTGATGGCAGCTTCCTCTTGTCTCATTGCCATAGTTACTCATATCCTTCATTTCTCACAGGTTGTTGCTACGCACAGTGTTGATTGTCAATAATTATTGATTGACATTATTACATGTAGAATTAATTAAAACATACCTACAACTAGTGGGTTAACAAACTTCCCACTACAAACTGGGAATAAAATTTAATTTTTTTTTTCCGGTGAGCCATGTGTTTTGTTACTTGTTTTTGTTGATCATCTTCATCTTGTTTTCTCACTATGTTCAGATGGAATTTTAACATGACTTTTAATCTAGGATGATATAAAGACAGGTTGGCTAGAGTTAATTTTAAGTGTGTGTTTATGTATATATATAATTAAATAATTTCAAATTTAATTAATATATAATTTAATCATTTTTATATATATATATATGATGGAATTATGTATAATTAAATAATAATATATAATTAAATAATTTATTTATTATTATATATTAATTTAATTAATATATAATAAAAAAAAAAAAAAAAAAATATATATATATATATATATATATACATACTATAAAGGTATATTGTAACCTTTATATAGTGCTCTCAACAATTAAAAGGTATAAAACTGCAATCATACTTTGCGTTCTTGTTATTTGTTTTTATGCGTATTTAATGTGAAAAGAAACAGATACTGAGCTTTCTCTCACTCTGAAACTCCCTGACGTTTTTCGAACCAGTCATGATCCAATTATAATGCTGTCATTATTTGTAATGCATTGAATCACTGTATCAGTGAATGTGTTCTGTCGTGTATCATGTGGTGAGTTAGATGTAGCAGCCCTTAATCTCACGCTAGAAGATAGTTAAGGCCTGTTCACACCAAAAACAATAGCTATAAAGATAACTATATTACCATCCATATCAGCGGACAATATTGTCTGGTTATTGTAAGCGCATACTCATCTGATGCTTTAAAATTTTAAAGCTTGTTATAGCATGATTGATTCTGATTGGGAGTCAATGTTTTTATTGTTCATCAGCTTGAAAAAAAAAAAAAAAATTCTGAAAGTAATTAAAATTTTATAATTTGTTATAGTTGTGGTGTAGGCTCTGCTGTTTTTTAATATTGAAAATTATTTTTAGAACTGTATCTTTATTGTTATCTTTATAGTTATCATCCTTGGTGTGAACAGGTGTTAACCTCGGGGCTTTTTTCAAACCTTTTTGATCTTATTAGTGTCTTTATTGCATTATCTTTTATTTCTCTTCCACCGTGTTTGATCAAACGTTTAACCTTAATCTGGTCATCTGAGTTGTGTAGTTGATTCAACTGCACGCCTTGTTAAATCAGCACCAGTGTACCTGGATCTCAGAGAGCAGGAAGAGATTGTACTGTACTGTGAGTGTTGATTCTGTTGTTGTGGTGTCATGGGACCTGCTGTTCCTGTATTAATCACCATCCATTTGTGAAAAAACGTGCCTTTATTACCTAAGAGACCAACGGCAGTTTCATTTCAAGCCTTTCTAATTCATATGCATTCAGTTTGCTTTTGTTTCAAACGTGTTAATTCTCAGTTGACGTCTTGCGTGAGCAGTGTGGCATAATTTCTGTGTCCTCAGCTTTAATTGCATAAGAGACTGCTTTGTTTCGTTCACAGATGTGCTACCTGGAGAGGCTTTCCGTATCTCACCCGCTCAGGTCAACGAGGTGGTGTAAAACGCAAATAATGCAAGCTGCAAACCAACAAGACTCCAGTGCAATAGGAGATTGTTGTGGTATTTTCTTTGCCTCTCCTCCATGTATAGTTCATTCAGCAGTACACGGAAAGCCCTCGTTAAAAGGAAACTTTGCTCAGCATTTATTTAACCTGTTCTTCTGATTTAGTGTTTTTTTATCTGAAGAAATGTAAAGAAGTCCAGCATTACAGTACATCACTTGTTCACCAATATATCCTGTGCAGTGAATGGGTGCCATCAGAATGAGAGTTTAAACAGCTGATTAAAAATTCTAATAATAATTCACAATAATAACATTAATCCACACCACTCCAATCCATCAAGTAATGTGGATGTAAAATGCTGCCTCTTTGTAAGAAACAAGTACATCATTAAGGCATTTTAATTTTAAAACTTTGAACTTCCCACTCGTATAGAGTGAAAAACAACTCTGTTCTACATCTGTTTGCATGTGATGCAGTTTTTGATGTTTAACTCTCCTTTAAAGGAGTGCGTCTCCTGAGAGAAGCGCCACTTTCCCCTTTGCTCTAATTCGGAGGTTGTATTTGCGCTGCTGTATTTTATTACCTCTTTATCTCCCAGAACATTATTGTTCCTGGTTCAGCTTCCCTTCTGCTACATACCTGATCTGAAGTTTAAATTTACTTGACTTTTTTATGTCAGAAGCCTTAGTTTGAAAAAACACAAGCTCAGCCTCTGAGAGTGAATGCAAAGCAAATTCACATACACTATCATTCACTAGTTTGGGGTCAGTACAGTGAGTCTGTTATGCTCAGCAAGCCTGCATGCATTTGATCCAAAATGCAGTAAAAACAATACTTATTTTAAATTTGGAATATATTATAATATTATTAGTTTTCATTGTGAATATTGAATATTATTATAATTACAACTTAAAATAACTATTTTCTATTTAAATATATATTTTTATAATTATATAAAATATTATAATTGCGGTTTACAGTAACTGCTTTCTACTTTAAGTATTTTTTTGTAATATATTATAATATCTTTGTATATTATTTGTGGACACTGTGTCCTTTGATGAATAGAAAGTTCAAAAGAACATAATTTATTTGTAATAGAAATCTTTTTTGTCACATTTGATTAGTTTAATCGGTCTGACATTAGCTGACATCAGAAAGCAGAAGTTGCCATTGGTTGTGTTCACAGGTGACTTTGTGAACAGGGAAAATTACCCACATATGCCGTGCACAAACAGACTGGGCTGCACTCCCATTATTTTACAACCACCGACTGATATTATCCCTTCCATGATTGCTCATAAAACCCTCAGGGGCTGACCACAACACAAAGCAGCTCTCTAAAGCTCACGTTTTCTCACCGATAGGCATCACTGTGGTGCTCAGTGTTACGCTGTGTGTTTTCAGTCAAATTAAAGGCACTTTGCCAGCGAGGACCACATGAAAGACATTTGGTTGGCATCTCCAGGATGACTCAGGCCTGGCTCGAGAAGACACCACACATGGCGTGTAGTCATTGCACGAGACATCTGGCTCTGGGCACATTCGACTGACTTTCTCATGAAAATGCATTTTAAAGCACTTTGAAAAGAATTAGTAACACGATTCGCCTGCATTTAATTGGAGTAAGCCAAATGTTGACACAAATCTAGTTGCATGTATGAATTGGTATTGTTGGAGACTAGAATTAGTCAGACTTTTGTTTGTCATTCTGTGTGAGTCATTGTACAGATAATTAATTAGTGCTAGTCAACATCATGCAAGTCCCAGATCACAGCAGGTGGCCGGCGTTGATGCTCTTCTAGTGTGAGACGTGTTCGGTCTAGTTGCACACGTTAAGATTTTTCAAAATCCTCTAACCCTCACTATGACATCTGGTTGTGAATTCTCCTTTGAAGACCAGGATTGAAGATTTTTACATAATAAATTAGGTGAAAGTTTATTTATACAGGTTTTTTGATTATTATTCTTTTGCTCACCAACACTGCATTTAATTAATCAAAAATTAATATTGGGAATTATTATTACAATTGTTTCCCTTTTTAAAAGAAAATCTGAATATATTTTAAAATGTGATGCAAAGATAAATTTTAATTTATTCATTTATCATTTATTTAAAACAGCTATTTTCTGTTCGATGGGGAAAAGTCAGTCTCGGATGGTATTTATTGATTAATTAAAACTTAATATAAAGTGGATTTGTGCCATTTCAAATCGTGAAAGCTGAGCGTATGGCGTTCGTAGACCGTGCGCCCCATCCACTGACATCCAGGGCGCCATTTCTTCCTGCGGGACAATCCGCGTGGGAGAAGACGACAGGGGAGAGATCCACAATTTAATTTCGTGGTGTTT
>JAUCMR010000087.1:303800-327661 GCA_032357425.1 Enteromius argenteus
TATATATTTATATATTTATATTTACACATATAATAATACATTATAAATGTATATTTTATATACTATAATATATTTAAAATTAGATTTCCCATGAATTTGTTAAAACTATATATTTTTTTTTTATTTGACAAATAACAAAATAATTAAATTTGGCAAATTTATTTCCATATTTCACCCAAAAATTGTTATTATTAAATAATGTGATAATTCATTATAAAAATGCACATAAAAAGCAATAATGAAATTCCAGATGTGCTTATCATGAAGGAACAATGACAAATCACCTGCTCTTTAGTACGTATGGTGAGTGATTTGATCAAGTTTTTAACCCTGGGTGCATAACTGCATTTATGATAGATTAGTGACAGTCATTTTAGAAGGTATTTGCACAAGTGTTTTGGCTGTATGTTGCAAGACTTGGTGTTTGAACAAGAAGGAATTCCTTGGAGTGTGAATGCGTGTTTGTTTAAAGTGACAAGTGATGTATGTTCAAGGAAATGCTGTTGGGTTTACTTTTTGGGGTGTGACAGACACTCACGTATGCAAGCATACACACACACACACACACACACACACAGAGCAGCTGTTAGAGATGCACTCATCTCCTCACCTTCATGAGCAGCACTAGCTTGAGTCACTTTCAGTCACTCTGTTACCAAAATGCTTATGAGTTAGCACAGAAACTGTTGCCGTGCAGACCGTTGATATGGTTATGATGTGTCTGATCAGTTCATCTGATTGTACATTGTGCAGCTTGACAAGTTATGGACCAAAGAGTAATGCTTAGATTTATGGTTTTGTTCAAAGAGCTAACACTTAATAACTTAATAATTTTCAATATTGATGATAATCAGGACTCTTTCTTGAGCAGCAAATCAGCATATTATAAAATATAATATATTTTAAAATGTACTGTTTTACTGTATTTCTGTTCAAATTAAAACAGCCAAATTCATCAAACATTTAAAAACAACATTTAAAGAAATCTTACGGACCCCAAACTTTCAAACAGTAGTGTAGGTCACAACTTTTTTTTGTTATTGAGTTTTGTTTTTATCCAAAATAAAGGCAAGCAGTGGTGACTTCGTGCATGCTGGTGCACGACTGATGAGCGAGGCATTAATTAAAGACGAGGTGAATCCACAGGCTTGACGCTGATGGTGCCATGTGTGTTTAATTGAGAGGACATGCATGACGCACCCACGTCCCTTTTGTTCAGCTTCGCTCATCATGTCAGCGGTGCTCATGTGTAAACACAAGCACGCACTGTAAACCATTATTTACCTTGTTGTCTGTCACTGGAGCGCAAATGGTGCAGGAAGCAGAGTTTGTAGTTCAATGAGAACTAGAAAACACAACTACAGCTCAATGCTGATCCCTCTGTCTTTATCACAGACTCTTGAATGCCTAGGTTTTTTCCTCTTGGCAGCAGATTTTGAATTGTTTGTGTAGCACTTTTGATCCGTTTTTATTCTTAGCCTCACATGCTCATTACGCTCAAATCAGTTATTAGGTTGAAAGAGAGAGCAGTTCGCGAAGTGAACTGTGTGCGGAGCAGATTAATTTAGCGTTAAGAATATTAGGTTCGGTAATGATGCGGAATGGGTTAGGGAATATGAGCACAATCCAGACTATTGACGTCAACACAGCGCGAGTCTGGGTCTCATGGCATCTGATGAAGAGGCAGCCGCTTGTTTTCTTTCTTTTGACAGAGCGAAACTTGTTTTGACATGCTTTTCTTTACTTTGCATATTTAATAATTGCAGATTTGACAAAAGTCGGTTTCATCTTATGACAACGTGAACTCTGAACAATAAAATAGATCCTTATTAGAATATTATTATTATTATTACTAAAACAAATCTGACATTTACAGAAACATACAAGGCATTCTTGGAAAGCTGTGGAAATCGGAGATCCCTGTGGATGTTTAATTAGATTTGTATCCATATACGCACGTAACTCAAACAAAAGATGCAGGCGATTACCTTGCATTATATAACACAAATCGCAAATGAAGCTTACATAAGAAACGGTGAGTTGAAAGACAAAGAGGCTTTTCATTTCGAGCATTAATTTTTGAGGATTTACTCAGGACCAGCCCCTAGTTTCACCTGGGAAGCTGGATTCCCTCAAACACTCTCTTATATTTAATCTCCATATTTATGATTTATATGTGCATATGCATTGAAAACAGATTGCCGTTGGATTTACTTTGAAACAGTACTCACTTAGAAATTGCCAACACCTTGACTTAAATGTGAAATTTTGAAGTAGAAAGACTGAAAATGTATTTTCTTGTAAAACATACTCCAATCTTGAAAAAAAAACAACAACAGTGCACCTACTGTATAATCTGTAGGCTGATGATCTGAAGCAGGAGCTGTAATGGAGGGTGTTTTTGAGTTCAAAAGAGATTTCATCCCTCAGTAAAAGACCTTTTAGAGCTCCGATACATTATTTAAGAGATGCGTCTGCAGTGCTTTCCTTACAGTGTTTCATTCGAGAGGAATCGGACAGACAGTCCCCTAAAAAGACAGCAAAGGTGGAATTGATAGCGTCATCTAATGCTAAGATGCAGTACAAACAGTAATAATATTACATTATTCTAGTATTATATTATCAACAGTTAAAAATGTGATTATGTTTTTAAAATGTAATGTATTCCTGTGATGCAAAGCTGAAATTTCAGCATCGTTACTCCAGCTGCAAATCAGCATATTAGGACCATGTGACACTGAAGACTGAAGAAAACATTTTTTATTATTTGAAGTTGAAAGCAGTTTTGCTGCTTAATATTTTCATGGATGCGTGCTTGACAAAAATGCTTGAATTTAAAAGTGTTTGCTCGTTGTGTAATGCTACAGAAATGTATATAATTATTTATATATATATATATATATATTTACACTTATGCATTGTAAGTTAATTTGTATGGGATTTTGATGGATCTGTCATTGTTTCTGTAATTAATTCATACGAGTGGCTTCACGACAGAGAGTGAGGGATGTGCAAATGAAGTGATCCAGCCCCAGACGCTAATGCTGATACAGTGTGTGTGTGTCGCTAATTACGTGCAAAGACTGCGAGTAACACACTATAAATAGAGCTGTGTGAAGGGCTCTGGAGAGAGACACAGACAGACAGACAGACAAACAGAGAGAGAGGATGTGTGTGTTTTTGTCTTGTCACACATTATTGACATTATTGGGTCATCTCTCAGTATTCAGCACTGCTGTGTGTGTGGGAGAATTGAATATTTAGACTTTTTAGTCCACTTCATTAACACATATTTCTTTCTTTTTCTGTTTTAGGTAAGTAACACTGGTGAAGACACATGCTGTCACTGCTGCTTCTGTTTCGACCTGTTTTACACTAGAAATCACTAACAGTGAGTGCGGAGCATTTGATACTGTATGGTGTGATTTGCATTAATAGATTCAATTTATTTTATCAATGCTTTATACACAGTTTAAACTTGGTTCTTTTTAATGTTATTAATGTTGCAAATCTCTCAAATATTTTATTTCTCTTTGTTTTCATAGTTTTTTGCAGTAAATTCTGTTTAAACCGACTCCATCAATTTTTCGTTTTTAATCTTAATCTCTATAATAAATGTAATACATTTGAGATAAAAAAAGTTATGTTGATTTGTGTTAGTGTTGATTAGTGTTCATAATAGTTGCTGTTTAGTTGTCAATCTTTTGCAATGTATATTTTTTATTTTTAAAATGTTAGTTGTTTATTATATTAATATATTATATTATTTTATACAGTGCTTCACCGTACTTGTTGCAGGTGACGTTACATATTAATTTGCATATCTCTGACGTCATTGCGTCAGGTTTGCGTTCAGATGAGTTTGGCACTTCAGATCTGTTTTACTCTATGAACGGTTACATACTGTAATACAACTGAATGCCCAAAAAACTTTTCACATCATATTTTTCTGTTGTCATACAGTAAACAGGACCCAAGTTTACCAGGAATCACTCGTCAGCGTCTGATAAAATCATTATATCCAACTTACACTAAAAGGCGACTATATGCGGTGGTTTTGGCTCATTCAACGCACTATTAACAGACAAATTATTTACATATTTAAAAGTGCATATTATTTACATATTTAATATATCTGGGCAGCCCAGGTAAAGTCTATGTGTGGGAAGCACTGTTACATATTTAAATATATATATTTATTTATTTTGTTAATTATCTGGAGGATTTTTATCCTACTGAACATTGAGCAATCCCCCCCAGCCTTTTTTTAATAGTAGTAGTAGTAGAAGCCTTTATTTGTCACATACACTGTTACATATGGTGAGATGTGACCCCTACGACCATACACAAGCATCACATTTGGGGGGGGAAGACAGGTCAGTCGAGAAGTAGCATAGAAAATAAGGAAATAAGATATATTAGGAGAAGGAGGGAAAAAAAAACTCCCAGACTGTCCTTCAAGAAGTTCAGATCTGTGTTCTAATGCACAGGTTAATTCTTGATCTGTCTTTTTACCCTTTATACACAATTAAATGTTGATATTTTTTTATTTTTTTGGACTCTGTCTCACAGAGGGAGACATAAACCCCCATTAGCACCAACCTGTGTGCCATATCTGAAATTACTAATGAATGGTAAATACTGTCGGTCACGGTTTGCCTCTTTATTTTATTTCTTAGATCAATGTAGCTCAAACTAAATCAAATGCCACAGAATGGGGTTTACCTTAAGGTTGCTGCTAAAATGAGACATATATCGGACATTTTCAACCTCTCCGAATAAATCATGTTCCTGCAAGACAGATTATTGATCTTTAAACATAAAGCCTGAGGCTGCTGTTTCAGAAAAAGGGAGGATAGACCTTATTCAGAGAAGATGCCATATTTAATTTGATCGTAACAAAAATACGGTGATCCCATGTTCTCATCTCATGCTTTTTTTTGTGTGTGAACATTGTATTATTAAATATAATTGTATGTCTTTAGAGGCTTTTTGTTTGTTTTGGTGTGACTGCACTTGAGTAGATTGCTGAAAAGGATATTTCTTCAGTTTCCTCATTATATGCACATTTTGCACTACTTTCAGTAGTATTTTGTTAATGTGACTTCATGAGAATGAGTCATTTCTTGAGTACTGTGGCCTAATTTTATCAGAACCTGTTAATATTAATGAACGTATCCATCAAGCGACCGCTTGTTCTCATATTCCTCTGGCTGTCTGTTCTTTTTGCTAAAACAGTCCCGGTTTCTTCGGTCTTTTTTGGGAATTGTTCTCATCATCATTCGGCCTGCAGGATTTCATGGATTTGTGTGTGTGGGAAAGAGGCGTTTTTGTAGAAAATGGCAGGCTGCGTTTTCCCATGAATCTGACCAAACCACAGCAGCCCCACCCACACCAAGTGGTGAAGATGTTCATAAATAAACACAAGTGGGACACCCATGAAAGAATGACTGTGTTCAGCATCTTCCACCTCATAGATCTAGAATAAGCTGAAGAAATGTCAGTGCTGGTTTACAGTAGGGCAAAATCTCCTTTACAAAACAAACAAACAGACATGCCATTAGCTTGATGCCACAGACGCCATAACTCAATGTGAGGGAGATCTAGCAATCGGAGAAGTCGCTGAAGTACTGCTACTGTTCCAATAAAATGTTATTTTCTTTATACACTACAAAGCAGCAGCATCTGACATGGCAGTAATGTTTGTTTACACACACAGTCTCAAAGGTGGCATACTGTATTTACACAACAATTGCATAATGTAATTAGCCATAAACATGAAGTATATAAATAATACAATTAAAAACAGGAGCAATATTATGACAAAAATCGTTGTCTTTATACTGTTTGTGCAGGGGCATTTTTGACCCATCATCTTGACTTTGTTGGGCATTTTTGTTCATTTTGGTGGCATTTTGTGCCTATTCATTTCCAATTTTTCTAGATGTTGTTAAGCATAAGCAAAAATACATTAGTGGTGTTTTCTGGTAAATAAATTAATAAATGCATAGATATTGGCCATAACTACCTTGAGAATTGTTGAATAATAGTGAGAAATATTAGCTGAAAACATACATTTAGCTGCTTTAACTTGGCTTCCCATTATTCTTTTTGGCAGTATGCAATAATTTCAATGCAAAACAAATGTAGCTCCATCTTTAGCTTTTAATTTTTGATATTAACAATACAAGAAAGTGTTAATAAGTTCCTCATCTTTGTCAGTAATCAAAAAAGAGAAGGCTTTTTTTCTGAGTGAACGTCTTTGAAAATCTACAGTATAAGGCAGCAATTAAAAAGCATGTTAAACCCCATGCGAGAGTGCATCTAATATCTTTTTTTCCTCCGTTAGTCGTCTTGTGTTTATCACACTAGTCATTTGCAGCGGTGGGGATCTCCAGCACTGAAAGGTATGTTCCTGTTAAGTGCACAGTGGGTTGTAAATGAGCAGGTAGATGCTTTTCTATTTCCTGTGCAGTAAATGATGCAGTTCTGAGATCAGCATGAATGATTGATGATGACAAAGTGCTGCTTTACTGCCGGAGAAACTGCAGGGTTTCTCCACTCCACCTGTTGTTCCACCTCTTTAATGGCAGTGCATTGCGGGTTGCTGGTCAGGGCAGAGTTTCACTGTATGCCCAAATCATGAGTAACGCTGTGCTCCCAGCAATGAACCATCTGCTTAAATCTCTAGTACTGTACTAGCACTGATACCAGTCATCATGGCTTCGGCTTTAAGACTAATTTATTTGTTTGCTATTTGATTACAAAAGTGTTCCAACTGTAAGTAACTGATGGGGACGCACCTTGATGCAGAGCAACGCTATCATCTCTATCATCTTTTAATATACCTTTTTTTGGTATAGTGGAATAAAATGACAAAGTCAGTGGACCAGTTTTACTTCATTAAAGCCTTGCATTTGCATCATTACCCCAGTCTTCAGTGTCACATGCTGCTGAAGAAACATTTCTGTTTATTATCAATGTTGAAAACAGTTGTGCTGCTTCATATTTTTCTGGAAAGCATTTATTTGAAATGGATATCTTCTGTGTGGTTATAAAGGCCATCACTTTTGATTAGTTTAATGCATCCTTACTGACTAAAGGCGTTCGTTTCTGCAATTCAATCAATCAATCAATCAATCAATATATAAATCTTACTGACCCCAAACTTTTGAACATTAATGTATATAACTTTACGTCTGTTGGTTAGCATAGGTTGTCTGACCTAAGTGACATCAACAGAAAACAAACATACTTTTACAGTAAATAATGTCCATTTTGATGAATCTTGTCTTGATTTGTGTTTCTGTGCTGTAGTCTTTCTATAGTTTCCTCTAGCGTGTGTTTTTGCGCAGGTGTTGGCCTGCAGGTCTCTGTGTAAATGGTGAGTCAGAGAACGTTTTCTTTTGCTTCGCTCTTTCTCATGCAGCTGAGCACCGCTGAACCAGATGTGTCATTAAACGGCTCTCAGCCTGAGAGGAAGTCTCTCTTTTTGTTACTCGAGATAATAGACTGGAGGCTCTTGACACGTGGCACTGAAAGCACACTACCATTTTGCTAAAATAACCCTTGTTTGTCTGTTCATATTAGTTTGTGATTTTCTTCAAACGCTCTCAGATCCGGTACTCAAACATGTGTGTTCTTGTTTAAGAACTTCATGTGAGTGTGGGATTTTTCCCATGCTGGTTTCATCATCTGTGTTCGAATGCCTGAAGGCTTTTTTTTGGTTTTACAAAGACAACTCTGATCATGAGTAGGCCCACACAGAATTTGCACATTTGCATTTGATATCTTCTACATTGATTTTGGAGGATATTTGCAGAAAGGCTCCTTAATAATTCAACAATATAATTATTATTAAATAACATTAGCACAGTGTTAAGTAAAATTAATGCATTATTATTTTTTATTTATATTGTGAATAATTTTTTTTTTTTCAGGTTTCATTTTAATTTTAGTTTAGCTTCTTTGAAACAAAATGTATTATAAATGTAAATTGAATTATTATTAACTAATTTTTGTTAGTGTTCTAATTTTTTTATCTAATATTTGTATTTTATTTTCATTTCGCATTTTTATTTAATCTTTCATCATATATTTGTATTTAAACTTTATTTCAATTATCAGATATGTTTTTTAATAATTTTATTCTAATTTTCATTTTTCATTTTTTTGTTTTATTTAATTTTTTCTTTATTTTAGTTATATAATTAGTTTGAATAGATTTGGGTTTTTATTTAACAATTATAATCCAAACTAAACCCTCTTTTAATTTCTTTTTTTTTTTTTTTACTTTAATAATTTTAATTTTATTTCCATTATTATTTTTTTTTATCATTTTTAAAAGGTTTAGATCACTCTGCTTTAGCAACTTTATTTTTATTTTGCCAACTTTATTATTATATACTATTTACTTTGTTATTATGCTTACTTTAATTCCATAATGTAACATTTCTGTAATATTTCAATAAGAGCAGGTGTGAAGAGTTAATTTTGATTACATGTCAATTTGAAGTAAAGTATGCAGGCTGTGTGGAAATTTATGAACGATGGCTATTAAAATACAGCAGCTCTTTTTGTACATTTCTGTTCAGACCCTAATCGTGAGGTGAAACCCTCTGACAGCCTTGACTTGAGATCAGTCGTCTGCCAGCTGCATGTTGCAGGCTGAGCGAGTGAGATTTGCATAGACGTTCTCACTCAGAAAGGGCACCAAAGTGCACAGCTTCTTCCTAAGCAGCAGCGGAGCGGTCCTGGAGGTGAAGGCCAGCGTTATTTGACTTCTTAATTGCTGGAAGGTCTCTCCAAAGTTCACGGCTCCAAACTGCCAGTGCTAGGTGCCAGCAGAAGTGGACTGTCCGCATGCTAATGAGTCACGGTGAAGTGAGCGGAGTGCGTAAATGTCACCCGCTGTGCTGGCACACAGACCTGCACCGTTGACGTCAAGCGGTGCAGCACGTGCCCCTGTGCCGCTTTGAGTTCCCCACACACATTACACATGCCTGTCATGGCCTGCGACTGCATGCAGGAGGTCAAGGTTCCTGTTACTAGGGTACAGTTGCTTTTGTGACGGAGTGCAGAAAGAAGATGTGATCCGATGTCATGAAATTTGAGGACTTATTTTCCATGTACAGCAACTCACACTGTACTACAGCGTGAATGCTGTGCGAGGTGTTCATGTAGTTTTGCATAGTGCTAATTGTTAAAATTACTTAATGATTTTAGGCCTGCTAAAATTACAGGCCATCTTAAGATGTGCTACCTGAGATCCATAATATAAGAACAGCTACAGTAAGCAGTAAGCAGGAGTCGTGTTTTCAATGACTGATATTATTATTGGCAATGAAATTTGTGATTTAGAATATAAGTTTAAATAAGAAAATATATTTTAAAAGAAAATTAATATTAAATATATTTATAATTATTTTCCCTTTGTATGAAATGAAAATATGAATAAATATAGTACCATAAATATAATTTTTTACTTCATTTGCTATCGTTAACATTTTATAACCACATATACACATATTTAAATTTTTTCTACTTGCAGTTTTGTTTTTAATTCAGTGTGTTTCTCTTTGTAACTTTGTAAAATTAATTAGCAGTTTTAATTAGCAGCTGTATATTACAAAAACTGATTGATCAGTCTTTCAGGACTGAATGAGTGTTTGGGGTTTTGCTCGAGTGTCTTTGTTTTTGGCCTCTGAATTACTGGTGCGTACTGTCTCTTTAAGACGTCTCTCCAGCTGTGCTTTTCAAGGTGGTCATTTCCTCACAGTGAGAGCCTTTGATGAGAAGCTTTAATTAGAGCAGCGCTGTACATTATAGACACATTAGATGAAACACAAAACAGTCTGAAAATGACAGTCTGTAGAATGCAAATCTCCCTCTGAGATGAAGTAAAGCTGTCTTTCAGTTAGGTCTCTTCCATTGAGAGATTGTTACATTTTGACTGCAGTAGACTTCAGTTTTTGTTTATTTTTTGTCTGCTGTACAATTGGAAGATGCTGCATTAAGTCACTTCACATTTGTAAAGTTTAACTAGTTTAACTTTTTCTGTCTTGCATCTAAACAGTCATTTGTAAGAAATGAATTTGTTGCAGCAAATCACTGTCAGTCCCAGATTTCACTTTCAAATCTAGATTCTGTCTGTGTGACTCCAGATGAATCATGTACTTGAACAGGCTTTATTCACAGACAGGCCTAGCACCCCAAATCAGCAGGAACTCTTTAGGAACATCCCGTCCAGTTGGACTTGCTTTCTGATTTCTCTTTTGACAGATGGTGTTGGACTTTGCTTGCAGTAATTCACAATGTATCTGTAATTGCTCCATCTGTTGTGAGGCTGGGTAATAAAAGCATTCATCTCTACGGATCATTCATTTCCTCCTGATGCAGAAGCCTTTCCTCCCACATTCCTTATTCCTCTGTCATGCCAAAAGCACTGTAAATACTATATATCAGGGTTTCCCAAATGGGTTTCGGAGTTGATGAAAACTTAAGAAAGAATGAAATCAAATGTAACATTAAAGCTGCAAGCAGTGATGAAAGGGCCCTCGCACCCAGGCTCACCGCCTCCTGTGGCTTTATGAAGACAGGGAACAGTGAGTAATATAAATTTAAAGAAGCAAATATAGAAATGATATGTAAAAGGTATTTATATGTGTCAAACTACCTGCTGCCAGCTGGTGGCTGGTAAGTCTATAATTGAAAATTGACATGTAGATGTCTTCAGAACATTTATCAAACATATTAAGTTTGGTGCAGTTTGAACATGGTATGTTTTGAGTTATATTAAAGCATGACATATCCTGTTGTCTACAGGTGGTGCTATGATTATAACTGAATATTGGCCTTTAGATGTATTCAGGCCAGGACTCATTCAACATGTGAAGTTTGGGGCAGATCATGACTGAGATACAACAACTTCTATTCCCATGGCAAGACATCGAACGCCGCCACAGACACGCCCTTCAACAAAAAATCAAGATAAATTCGCAATTTACCTTTGGAAAGGTCTTTAGATTAGACTGACCAAATGTTATGTTGACGTCATTAAATATCTAGGAGTAGTTCATTACAGAGTAAAACATATCACTTCCTGTTGCCAACACTTCCTGTTGAGCAATATGCATTTAAAGAAGCAAATATAGAAATAATATGTAATTTATTTATTCCAACGTGTGTGCCGATTTTCAAGAGTTTTTGAGTTCTTTCAGGCCCCCCCCCCCTCCCCGATAGTAGATTTAAAAAAATAAATAAATAAAAAATAATCCTTAGGAAAACAAGAGGGCCTTCCGAGCACCGCAGGCCCTAAAAAATCAAAACAAATGGGGTATTGCTACAGTATGTCTTATCAAATATTTTTTTTTCTTATACCTTTTACAAAATAATACGATTTTAATTTTTCTACTTCTACATTTTGAGTTAATTTCTGCTTTTTTGTAATTTTTGGTGAAGTTTACTTCAGCAGTGTAATTTTCCTAATGGAAATTCAGAGCAAAGAGCAGCACTGTTTTCATTTACACACATGCGACTCATAATATAGTGTTTTCAAAGTGTCTTGTGCTGCATGCTCCATCTCTCAAAGTGCTGAGAGTTTAACATGCATTTGGAAACTCGTTATGCACTTTGTATATATAATATGCATGGTCTCCTCATCCCTTTATGTCACATAGAGTCTTGTATTATGTTTGCAGAGGTTTTGGGTATCGCCTCGAATTGCGTCTTACAGTCTGACACGCGTTAACGAGGAGAACGAAACCGAATGCTGTGAGAAGCATGTCAGCGGGAGTTGATGGCAGGCATATAGCCTTTCCTACTGCTTTTCTAAGAATCCTCCCACTCTTGCACAGTCAGCGCGATGCACTGAATAAAGAGCTCTGTCTGCAGAGATGCAGTAAAGTTTGATGTAATCCACGCTGGGTGGCATTCAGATGCATGTGCAGGCCAGTGGTCTGTTCGTCATACACTCGAAGCGCCATCGGGTTTGCTCAGCAGGGGTCGGGATGTGACCTTGCACACCGCTGTAGCATATACCTGCCCCGGCTGCGCTTGACATTTCTCGTTTTAACCAGCCGGCATCCCAGAACAGCTAGTGACAACCCCTCGCTGCACTAACACAGCCACACACACACACACTCATTCTCTATTGGCCTTTCCAGCCTTTCCTGTTACATAACTCCTGACCACTGCTATATTTGAAAAACATACAAGATCAAGCATCTGATATTTTGTCAACAGGGAGATATGAAGTGAAAATAAGCTGCAGTATATGCACTTATAGCATTCCCAGAATTTATCTGACTCTTTCAGTTTGATTTTTAGAAAAGAATGGGTTTGAATCTATTTAAATTTGACAAATTAAAAACTGTTCCAAATGTCGTTTTGATTTGTTAAATAGATTTGTTTACATTTGAATCAATTTGAATTTGATTCAGGAAAAGATTTGGCTCATAGGTGACTCATTCATTTGCGAATCTGACTAAATTTACTGCGTTTTTTGTGTGTGTGTGGACCAAATGCCCCCACAAGGATAGTAAAACCTGAAATTTTTGACATTGTGGAAACCGTCCTGCGGTCCCCACAAGGGGAAAAAAAAAAGGAAGGTTGATAAAATGTGTAGTTATTTGTCTTTACTTACAGCATTGCACATATCACAGTTTCCATGAAAATATTAAGTGCCATTTCTGTTTTCAGTGGTAATAATAATATTTTCTTGAGCGGCAGATCGGAATGATTTCTGAAGGATCGTGTGATACCGAAGACTAGCGTAATAATGCTGAGAATTCAGCTTTGGTCGCATAAATTACATTTTTATTAAAATAGGTAAAATATATTCAAATAGAAAATATTTATTTTTAATTGTAATATTATTTCGTAATATTATTGTTATTATTGTATTTTTGATTAAATAAATTCTGCATTGGTGAGCCAAAAAAAAAAAAAATCGCCGACCCCAAACGTTTGAGCATTGTATGAAAGCTGAAGTCCCTCCCTTAGAGACTCACAGAGGAAATGTGAGTAGTTTGGCTGATGAGTATGTGTGTGTGTGTGTGCGCTGGTGTGTAGTTGTGTTATCAGGCCGTGTTCCTGAAGGCAGAGGATGGGTGATAGGCAGAGGCCCTACTGAGGGCTGTAGATTGTAGACGTACTACAGCAGCAGATAGAGCCACGAGGGCCTTCAGCAGGAAATATGTTCCTCTTTATCTTCAGTGCTTCCACCCAAGGGGGACTGTTCTCTGGGCCCTGAGGAAGGACAGGAGAGGTGGATAGTGTCTATTACGAGCTTCACCCGAGGTCATAAGCTATTCCCTAAAATGCACATTTTAGCAATTCGTCCAGTATTTCCTGTGCACTTTGACAAATATTTAGCCAAATTAGGCATGCACTGAAATAGAAATTGGGCAAGTCTGATTTATTTTAGCAGATTGCTGTGTTCAGACAACTTACTTCAATTAGCAGATTCCTTTGAGTCAACCAAAAATTGAGTTTCTTTTTAAATATAAAATGTTTCATATAATGGATAATAATAATCTAATCTATGTAACATCATATAATTAAATAAAATGTATAAATGCAAAGGTTTTTTTTCTGGGGAATGATAAAATATCTAACAAGTACTTCTAATACAGTACTACTACTACTAATAACAATAATAATAAAAATCATCTTATAAATAGCTTTATTGTAGTAGTTATAATGCAGCGAACCACTTTTTCTTAAAGCTAATTTGACTTTAGTTTAATGACTTCAAGCTACAGCTTC
Source organism: Enteromius argenteus (assembly GCA_032357425.1). Lineage (NCBI taxonomy): Eukaryota > Metazoa > Chordata > Actinopteri > Cypriniformes > Cyprinidae > Enteromius > Enteromius argenteus. Next base: position 317,568 of record JAUCMR010000087.1, read on the forward strand.
AGGGTTGCTCACCATAAGCAGGTATGAGTCCTGCAGCTCTGTTTCTGAAGATGAGTTTGCATGAGAGATGAAGGAAAGCTGTGCTGTGTGTTGGTAAGATGCTGCAGAGTGGTTGGGGTCACTGCGGCTCTCCGGCGCTTCTGTGCGGTTTGTGTGTTCACATTGATCTGAAGTGACTGTGGGCATCAGGCTCTCGCTTGACTGCAGAAAACACAAAGTGACATTTACGCCCAGCGCTGAGCTACCCTGAGGTTTTAATAAGTAAACACTGAGCCTCTGCTGAGTGTAATATAAGGCCACAGAGCTTATGTAACAAATCTCAGCTGAAGTAAACGTTCATGAAAGATGTTGATGACTGAATCTTGTAAAAGCCAACAGTGTTTTTAAAAAATAAATAAATAATAATTTCTAGTGGTGCTTTTAAGGTGTGCATCACTATTATTATTGTTAGAGATGAATAAAAACAAAAAAAAGCTCATTTTCAACCATGCAAACTTTGCTTTTCTAGTTATCTTTCTGAATTTTGTCATTTTAATTTTACTTCAATAAATTCAAATTACAACAGCAAATTCTGTGTTTGCTACTTCAGTTCAAATTTAGGAACTGAAATGGCATTTAAAAGGCAAATACTGCCACAATATTATTATTTTAACATCTAGACTTTCATATATAAACATAACATATTTTTCTTAAATATATTCATACATGTGTTTGTATTTATATAAACAATAAATATACACAGTACACACACATATGCGAATGTTTTGGATGTGATTAATCGCAATTAATCATTTGACAGCACTAGAGACAGCACTAGTAAAAATGTTTTTCTTTGTTGCATCCCAAATTATTATCGCTCAGGTTTCAGGGTTTGTTCTCAATTTTATACTTGTATCCTACACAATTTGTTCTACTGACGCAAACTAATTTTCACATCTTTTATTGATTAATATAAAGACAGTGCAGAGAATCATAACGTGCACTTGATATGCGATATGCATGCATGTTCAAATACTTGAATGAACCAAATAAGATGTCAGTCACACGTGGCTTCTAAAGCATTGTCTTTTAGCAACTATTTTGTAAATTCCTACATCTCCATCCTGCTATGTCAGAATGATATTTTTGATTTATGACCAAGCATTATGCTGTGTTAGGCCCTGCATAAAAACATCAGTCTGATTTAGAGGTGAAATTGAATTATGTCACAGGAAATTATATGTCAGTGGACATTTTCACAGTTACTTGAAGGGGAAAATTGAACAGGAAGAAGTGTTGAAAGTATTTAGTAAGGCAACATTTATAATTTTTTAAGAAAGGCAGTTTTCTCATTGTCCTTAAATGTCACTAGTATCTTGAGTGTGCCTTAACACTAATGACACAGTCATAACTTTGTGCTTGTTTTAATGTTGAGAGATTATGGACTTGTTAACTTTGTTTCAGATGTTTCTCCTTAAATAGATACAAATTAATCTAGTGTTCACATATAGTAAGTGCATTGCATAAAGTTTGAATGAGAAGCTCACATTGATGAGAAATATTTGAGATCACACTGATTTCTGAATTTGATATGACAAATATGAGCACAGTAGGATAATTATCAAGATCTCTTCTGAAACCTTTCAGGACAAACAAGATCTTTTTCTCAGGAGAAAATTTTGAAGCAGGAGACACTTTATTTATTTTCTCTCTGAATGGCATCCATAAGAAAACTCTAAAGATAAAATAGAGACCTCCTTTATTATTTTTCCATTCCATGGGGATTTTCTAATAGAGTTCGCATTGTGATTTCTGACTTTGAAATGGCAAATCTGAGCACAATCTCAGATCTCTTTATAGAAGAAACATGAGATCTTCTTTCTCATGAGAAACAGTAGAAAGAAGGAGACTCTCAATTTGCTCTCTCAATTTCTAGAGATGTGAAAGATATCTTGTGTATGACTTTTATTCCCTGTGGGGAAATAGTGTTTATTATAGAATATCATAGAATCATCATACTGCTGAGAAATATTTGAGACTACACTGAGAAATACACTGATATAGCAGTTTGTGACAAATTTGAGACTTATGAAGTTATCTTTAAAAGAGAAACATGAGATCATTTTCTCAGGAAAAAAAATGAGTTAAGGGACTCCCCTTTTGCTCTCTGAATGTCATCTAAGAGATATTCTAGAGATATACAAGACATTTTCTTTATGATTTTTCTTTCCCATGGGGCGTTTCTAATGCGAACATGGTGTTTTGTTCTTGTACCTTATACCCTAAGCAGCCCAGGTTATGTTTGAGCATGTTTGTAGTTCAGTATTGTCTCACAGTATATCGTCTTAACTCTTTTCTTTGTTGTCATATCATTGTCATTGGTCCTGACCTTTGAGATATTATCATCTTTAATACCTTGCTGCAGAAACAGGCTCTTCCAGCTGTCAGGCGTGTGCTTTATTTAGCTCTGTGTGTTGTCGGCCGGTCAGAGTTTCCCTTGTGGGGCCCCTTGACGCTCACACACAGACAGCGAGTCACACAGTCTCTCCCAAACACACACACACACACACACCCTGTACAGCCCAGAGCCGGCGCTGCAGCAGAGCGAGAGAGAGCGAACGGTCTCAGGAAAAGAACCAGGAACCATTGTATCGGCCAGAGAGGGAAGAGTGTGAGTGAGACGGAGAGAGAGAGAGAGAAAGAGAAACTGTCGGGTAAAGAAGACTAGTGATTGTCAAGAGGTTTAGCATGTGCTGCTTTCACTGCATTAATTGGATTCTTGCAGCACCTTGACCGCTGTCACCGCCTGCCAACTCTGCCTTCATGTGATGACGGCCGGGATCAGACGGGAAGACGCAGGAACGCCGACAACCCTGAGGTGACACTCGCTGTGTTTTCTCTTCTCCTGCTCGCTGTGCTCCATCTCATCCCTTAGGCTACTCCACCCATTCCTTCAACAAACACCGCTGAATTAATCAGAGCTGTCTGCACTAAGAGGATCAATAGCTTACGTGGTGCTTGACAGGAGCAGAGTACTTACTCTTTTTTGGGGGGGTGAAAAATTTCCAGGACTTGCTGGATCGGACCTGTCTCTCCATGGCATCTGGGCTGTCTGCACCAGAAAGCGACGGCGTGCACCTTTGGGTTTCCTTGGGGCACCGCCGTGCATCTACAACGTCCAAATGAAGCGCTTTCCCAAAACGGTTATTAATGCCGAGACTTCACAATGAGGATGTACCACAGTGAGTTTCAAATCCCACACAAAAGGCAGCGGAAGGACCCTCGTTCTGCTCTGTGTTTGTTATTTTTGCTCTACTACTACGGAACAACCCCTTAACCCCCTGAGTTTTTCCTAACATGCCATTTTCTTGCCTTAAAATCTGATTTACACACACTGTCTGCATTTATAAATGGGTGAGGTGTCTTCTCGAGACTCTTTTGTGGAATAGCACACCAAGAAGATGTACTCTTCTTTGCTCCTAGCGGACTTCTTGTTTCGGAGATGCTTGGAGCAGGTTTCAGTGGAGGCATGTAAGTAGGGTGTATAATGGCTATCCCGAGGCCGGCGTAAGAGTTATTTATTCGTGAGAGAGAGGAGCCAACCCGAACCACACCTTTGCTTAAATGAAGACCGGCCGAAATTACACAGGAAGGGAGAAAAAAATGATGCACGTCAACAATTTCCCGTTCCGAAGGCATTCCTGGATATGGTGAGTATTAAAAAAAAAAAAGGATTGCAGAAGGAAACGGGATACAATAAATGGGTCTTGTGTGTTGTTGTGTTCCATGGAACTAGGGTTGATAGGCCTCAACTGTTTACACACCAAAGCATTATGGTTCCCACATATTGGTTTGTAGATTTGTCTAAATCTTGAGGTAAATATGAGTGGGTGTCAGCGTAGTAAAAGCAAAGGAGCTGATGGTAAGCCATGCATGAGGTTTAGAAATCAAATGCACTGTTGCCTGTGAAGGCCTGTTCAAACCAAGAACGATAACAGGGTCTTAAAACGCAAATCTTCAATCAAAGCAGAAAGCCATGGCATTAAATGTGGAATGCACTGCAAAAAAAGAAATCTTCTTCAGTGTTGTTTTGTTTTTTCCAAATATCTAACAATCTTAAAATTGAGATCCGTTTACTTGAGATGCAAATTAAAAATATAAAGACTTGAAGTTTTAATACCCAATTAACAGATATCTGTTTTTGTTGATTTTTGATTATTTCTTTGTTTTAACCATAAACCCTTCATATCATTTTCTCATAAAAACAAGACTTCTTATCTTTATGTAATTTTGCTTCTCAAATAAATGTATCTTGATTTAAGATTCTTTGGGTATTTGGAGTGAGAAATTACAAAAATACAGAGGGGGAAAAAAATGTGTCTGATTAACAACACAAATATTGTCAGCCAATCAGATTTTTTATTTATTTTTTTACTTTAAAGAGCTTGAGCATTTAAAGTTTGAGATGAAACTGCAGCTCGTGCTTGTAACAAAATGTTATTGTACTTTGCTGTGGATGCTCATATAGTTATTGTTACACAGCACAGGTTACTATTAGGCATTTGCTGCGAACATGTCACATGATAATGGTGTTTATTTTCGCTCTCCTCAGCTACATGTGCGGCCACAGCCATTTTTTTTTAGGACTGTAGGCCTCATGGGTTCTCCAAACAGCTTTTGAGGCTGTCAGCACCCAAATATGAACAGCAGGTTATGGTGTCATTACCCTGTTGTGGAAAAGCCGAAAAACAAAACAGCGCCACAATGAATCAGACGTGACAGCGGCGTGCTTTGGGTTTCATGCTTTGCTTCTCTCTAGGGCTCTGCGGCATCTATAATGGCATCGCTCTGACATGCAGCTTTACTATGGTGATAAATGAGGTAACAGGAACGTTAGTGTGGCACATGAACAGGGATTCGGTCCAGGGAGGTCCGTGTTTCTAGTTTCTTGTAGGAGTGTCACACTTTAGTTTCCTTATGTCACAACTTAAACAGAGGCGTCATAAAACAGGCACTGCATAGACTAGCACATGACAAATGACATTAAACAGGCCTTTGGCGCCAGTTTAGTTCATGTACCAACAGTGCTTCCTAAATATTTGGAAGGAAAACAGACTTGCAATTTACATTTTTCTTCGCTACGATCAAATTACAGAGTTGCGAAAGCACCATATGATTTCTTTCCCACCCTACAGCAGGACGGTATTGTTCTGTGAGAACTGAAAGCATACAACCGATGCTTTGTGCATGTGTGGGTGTGTGTGTACGTTTGTAAACTTTTACCTATTTTTTCACTTCCACCTACATTATTTCAGAAGAAATCGATGTGAGTTTCTGCACTCTTCTGGATTCAGAAACTACAGGGTTGAGTTCAGATCAGGAACCTGCTGCCTTTAAGGTTGTGTGTTATAGCCTTAAGACAGAGCTCTCATCTCAGTCATCTTCCCTAAGGCAGCGCCGAACACTTACCATTGACGTTCGATGTGAAAACCAAACATTTCTGTGCAGTGCTGTATTTTCAGCAGATTTGTAATACATCAGCTTCAGTTAATGCATGTGTCGGGTCAAGACATGTCAAAGCTCATTTCCCCGCTGGTAATAGCAACACATCTTCTTATTTTAACCAACTTCATCCTTTTGCATTTACAAACACACATGTTTGTTTTGATTTTTATATTATAGAAATGGACCAATTATGTTGTTTTAAGCAATGAGAAGTAAACATTAACGTACGTCACAAGCAGAACACGCCAAGTTTATGCAAACATGCGTCCCAATTACAGAAACCGAACAAAGACAAGGTTCATTTGCTTCTGTTTGCAAAACAGACAAGTCAGCTTAAACAGGTGTTCGTTAAATCACCACTAGAAGAGAGGTTGTGCTTCCAAAGAAATGCAAACACTTTTTTTAACAATAGTGTCAACAATTATATTATATTATATTATATATTAAATATATTTATGGCTGTCAGTTTAACGCATTAATGAATGAATGAAGCATTTATATAACTAGTTCTAAAAAAAATCTACGCGATTTAAAAAAAAAAAAAAAAAAATTTTACACAGTTAACACACTGGCCCTGCCCCCAGACCTGTACATAATCTTATATTTCATACAGTTGATAGTTGACAGTTGACAGTTGATCAACATACTGTTGATAAATATGATGCAGGGCAACAACTCCATGAATGCAGTTATGCCCGAAGTACATAATCAACATACTGTATGAGTTTTTGTCTCATATTTATATCATATCACGTGAATATCACGAGTTTAAAAGTGATTTGTATATACAACACTTGTTCAAAAAATATTACCTATAAAGCCACAGCAGAATTGTAGCGTGTTTCTGAGCAGCGCAGCGGTGTTTAGTTTCTGAATAAACCCGTGTTTTGAACGAATTGTGTGAATCAATGATTCAAAGGCTCACAGTGCAGACATGAGCTTAATCAGAAGATCTTAGCAGATCCTGCATGCACTACATCTCAATACATAACTAAATGCTTATTTTAGCTAGGCTTTGGGAGTGTTTTGGTTACCAATGACTTCCATTGCATAAATAAAAAATAAAACTGTATTTTAAATTATCATCTTTTATGTTCCATAATTTATGTTAGGCAATTGTAGCCTAAACATTTATGTGTAGTAAATTTTATGTTGAATAAAAATATATATATATATATATATATATATTTCTAAGGCTACAATTTGTAATTTCTACTTTAATACTTTCCCGTTTAACATAAAAAATATCTTTAAATAATCTTTTGGGGATATTTTCTCAGCCAAATTAATTAAAAAATGTATTAATTAATCAACATATTATGTAATTAATTAATTATCAAAATAATATGAAATATTATATGCATCAAGTCTGAAATTTTAATGGAATACCTGTGAGAACAGCAAACATCTGCAGACAATAAAGGAATTTTAAGCATTTTATCACTACTGTGTGATTAAGCCTAAAATCTCTTTTGGACACACACACACACACACACACACACATATTGTTTGCATTGAACTGAATGCCTGCTCCCCTACTACAGTATGTTGTTTTGTGCATTAAGAAAGCTAATTTTTTGTTTCCTCCTGAATATTTTTCAGGAAATATTGAAGAGGTTACATGACGTCAGATGAATTATGGGTGCTGCATTTGTTAAATCAATGGAATTGATTTACTGAATAGCTTAAAAAGGACAGAGCTTGTCAGCATGCAACACCTTATTCAGTTTGGTTTCACTTGATTGTGCTCATCTATTCTGTCTTCTTGCATGTAAGCTTGTTTGAATGACCTTTGCACCTTCGCATGCGCCTTCGTGCCATCGCTAATTGGGGAAAATCAATTACTGCAAAAAGCAGTTCAGCAAAATAATGAAGGATTAACCAACAGTGAGCTTAGAGTGTGTTTTAGAGATGCTCAGCAATAGTCTCACTGTTTATGACACCTACATAACATACCTAATGCAAGTGCAAATAAGACCAGTACATTAAATCATGTGTCCGGTCGCATGTACGTAGCCAGCATTCTTCTGTTACTGTTGCTGTATGCTGCACACAGCGATAAACTGATTAGCCTTCTGATTCAGAAATGTGCTGTTTTATTAATACGCTGCTCTTTATTAATATGCAGTGGTGCTATAACCTTGAATGCCTCGTGACTCACTCTGTACGTACTGTGTAACTGTAAATTTACTCCATTCATCTGTTTAGGAAACGCTTATAGAGCAACAAGCCAACCATTAGTTGCATCTACACTACTGTAGTAGTTTTATAACGGTTCGTTTCACAATGCGATATTTACTGCATGCTGTCTGCCAAAGCTCCCTTAGCACCGTCCCTGGAGCGTGTGCCACGCTAGATAACAAATAACCCACACACGCAGACGCTGCACAACAGAGACCGCCTCTGTTTCTCTCTGTGTGTGTGCATTTAAACATCAGAACATGCTAGAAAACAGAGATTTAAATCATGCTAATGCTGTTCCTCCGTTGCAATACATCATGATGAATTCATATACATTTAGAGTTTTCATAAGTGCGTAAAGGGTTAGTTCACCCCCCAAAAAATGAAAAAAAAAAATTACTCACCCTCATGTCGTTCCAAACCCATAAGACTTTCGTTCATCTTCAGAACCTTAATTAAGATATTTTTGAAGATATCAGAGAGCTATCATAGACAGGAACACAACTGAAATGATCCCATATACGGAAATGTAGAGAAAAGTCAGTAAATTAGTCCATGTGACATCAGTGGCTCAACTTTTTGTTCTTTTTGCACAAAAAAAAACATAATTTACTCAACCATTCTTCTCCCCTGACTTGTGCCTTCCACCATTTTAGAGAGTATCACAACACATGCATATGTTTTCCCCAGACGTAAACGACCACAGATTATGTTCATGTGCGTGCTTTCTCCCGGATGTAAACAAGACTGATTATGTGTTGTGTTGTGATACTCAACCATTCTTCTCCCCTGAGTTACGTCTTCCATCATTTTAGAGAGCAAGTTATTAATTTTCTTTGTGCAAATAAAAGTATTCTCGTAGCGTCGCAAAAGTGAAGTTGAGCCACTGATGTCACATCCTGTTTTATAGATGTTTTTACTACGTTTCTGAATCTGGGATCATTTCAGTTGTGTTGCTGTCTATGGAGTGACAGATGGCTCTCTGATTTCATCAAAAATATCTTAATTTGTGTTCTGAAGATGAACGCAGGTCTTATCGATTTTGGGACGAAATGAGGGAGAGTAATTAATGACAGAATTTTCATTTTTTATTTCAACATGTCTACTTTCAGACTCGTGTAACATAAACATCCAAAATACACATTTAAGTGTTTTATTTGCGTTTATTGACTTAAATTACAATGCATATCTTTAGACACATTTTTTACGTTTTTACAGTTGTCTTTTTTATACCTTTTAAAAAGAGGCTGAATGACACACAAATGTTCAAAAACGTCACATTGACAGGGAAAGTTGCGTTGTTGTAGGTTAACTGTGGCATTTAAAGCAAGGTGACACATCACTGCATTGCCTCCTCTTTTCCAGCGATCCACACCAAACAGCAGCAGTATCCTGGGGTCAGATTGAAGAGGCAGAGGCCATTATTTAATATGGCTTACAGTGCAGACGTGAGCTGAATCAGCAGATCTTAACAGCTCCTCGTCTCGCCTGCATGCACTACATCTCAATGCATTTCTGCAGACAGCACATTGGCAACTAAATGGTTATTTTAGCGAGCCTTTGGGAATTTAATGGGTTTTTTTTAAAGCAAATGCGTGCATCAAATATTTTTATTTGTAATATTGTTCCAAAACATCTATTACATAACCAAATGACGTTAGACGCCGAGGATAATACGTAGTAATCGTTCTATAAAAAGACGTGACAGCGTTGCTTGTGACGTCTGGAGATCTTCCCAGGCTTACCCCTGAGACGGGGCATCCCTGGGACATCCCGTGTGTATGCACACCCATGGCTAAGGGAGGGTCAGTGACATCACAAAGGTAGGGTTAGATGGGATTAGCATTAGTGTGATGCACTTCCAACAGCAAAACCATTTCCTCAGCCATGTGCTGATACTACAGACATATATGCGAACTGTTCTTCATATCTGCTGCACTGTGGAGAATGTAAGGATTAGACTGAAAGAACCTAAAAGCGTGGAATGCCAGAACTGTTGAAAATGACATTGCAAATGAATGAGACCGGAGGTTCCTGGAATGCTCCAGAGAGATTAGCAGGAGTATGCTTGTATGCATCGCTGTGTCCGGCTGGATAATTTGCAAGTCCTATTTAAAAAACTTGACTTTGACTTTATTTTGAACAGAATTCCTATAGAATTCAGTTCCTGACTACATTTTAATTTAATCTTATATATTTAATTCTATTTATGTTATAAATGGTTATGTTAAGGGCCTTCATACATATAATTCCGTTAATTAAAAGATAAAAGGATATGCACAAATATATGTGTGTGTGTATGTGCGTGTGTATATATTATATATATATATATATATATATATATATATATATACAGTGAGGTCAATAAGTATTTGATCAGCCTGTGATTTTGCAAGTTCTCTTACTTAGAAATCATGGAGGGGTCTACA
>JAUCMR010000087.1:335496-394016 GCA_032357425.1 Enteromius argenteus
AATTTACAGGTTTATCTATATGGAGTTTACACAAGACTAGATAATGATCTGAGATATCATTGCTTTGCTGCAGAATTCCAACACCATTAACATCAATTCCATGTGACAGTACTAAATCTAGAGTATGATTTCCACAATGAGTAGATCCTGATACGTGTTGTCTAACCCCAATAGAGTTCAAAATATCTAAGAATGCAGTTCCTAACGCATCTTTTTCTTTATCAACATGGATATTAAAATCACCAACGCCATCTGCAGCCAGTACTAACTCAGTTAGAAAATCAGCAAACTCTTTAATAAAGTCTGTGTGGTGGCCTGTAGACAGTAATCAGTAAAAAAATCACAGGGGATCATCATATCATATGTTTCTCTAGATAATGTTACATGCAGCGCCATAACTTCAAACGAGTTATACTTAAAGCCTGCCTTCTGAGAAATACATTTAAAGTAATGTATGTTGGCAGCTCCAGCGGTGAACTGGCAGGTCTCTGGATGAGAGCGTATCTCTGCTGTTCCCCACATATGATGTTTAGCTTGAGGTTGAGCGAGGTTCTGAATATGACTATGAATGCTCAGTGTCTCTGCAGCGGAGGTGTCACATTGCCCAGTGCCGTGTTCATAAAGCAAGGACGGGGTAAGAGATGAGCTGATGTCAAAGATGAGTTTACCTGCTCGCACCGACCTCCTGTCCCTCGAGATGCTTGCCAAACCCCACTGCATGTTCACCAGCGGCTCGCCGTTTGCCACCAACAAACCCATCGACATTAAAGCCCGGAGAAGATGGTAATGGTTGTTTTTTGCTGTTTTTAACTGGTTTATGCTGGTGCAGAATACAGGCTTTTAGCTGTTTGCCTATGCTGGGCTGCTTTAACTTCTATGGCTGTTTGTTGTGCTGGTGTATGCATTTGTTTATTCTTAAAGCGAGCCTTGTGGAGAAGCAGAGCTCAGGCTGATAATGTTTATATCATCACTTAATCACTTTCGTCTTAAAGAGACTAATAGAGCCGTATCAGGTGAGAGACATTCACTTGGATTCACCCGCTATAGAAAAACCTACTGAGAATTATGCTATTTTTAGTAGTATTTCCAACATGTCACTTTTACTTTTGGTAGTCAACTGATGTGCCCAGTGCTGATGTCTGCACCTCAGAGTAAAGCAAACCGATGAAAGCAAGTTGCATGAATGCTTTTCTCAAAATGGTATGGCTTAATTTGTTACTTTTACTCCATTTGGTGTCAAAATAACAATGAATGAATCTTAGCATTGATCAAATTTGCTTAATTTTAATTAACTAGCACCTTTTCGGCATTCGTAATGACTATAAACGTGACTTAATTCGGTTCAGTTGATTTTATTTCACTCCTGTTTTTAAATAAATGCAAATATTTCTATAATATTTTATTAATTAAGATTTAATTAAGAGTAATATTGCCGAATATATGCTATAAAAGGTTTTAATTGTTAGTTCATTTTAATTATTTAGAACATTTTTGACATTTTATGTTTTAAATTAACATTAATAAATGTATCATGAATGAACATAATTTTTTTTGGTAGATAATGACGTCAAACAGTGATAATTCAGTTCAAAAGACTTAATTCAGCTTATGGTTTAATTCGGTTCAATACATTTCAGTTCAGCTTACTGTAATTGTGCAATGAAATTAAATGTTTTGTATTTGTGTAGCTACATTTTATGTATGTTTGTAAGTATTTTATATTTTAAAACTTAAAAAAAAATAATTAATAGCAGCAATGTAGACCAGTAATAAATGGTGAATATTTTATTTTATTTTTAGTTCATGATATCAAATGCATTAACTAGTGTTAAGAAATTACAACTTACTGGAAAGTGATACCAAATACTTGACTTCTTTATAAGCAGGGTCAGTCCAAAACTGTAAATGAAACCTTAGTGTAGCGCATCAAATCATGTGGTTTATTGAGGAGACTGGCTCAGTTTTTTTCTTGGTGACAGAACTTGTTCAGGAGTAGTAACCACATAGAAACATCCTGCCGTAGCTTAACTTTGTGCACAGGAAAGTGCCACTTATTGTTTCATGGCATCATGAAAAATAAGTTTAATATTACGTTTGTTAACCATTCAGTTTCCTCCCTAAAATCAAATAAGAAACGCGCTAAAGATGTTTGCTCACCTGAAGCCTGGAGGAATTAAATTTACACTAACCGTTTGCACTAAACTTTGTAAATGTCAGCCGTAATCTGATTGCTCTGTTATGTGAGGAGCAAAGCAGCTTAAGAGTGTGAGAATTTGCCCCATCAGCGTGTTTTATCACAGACCGGCTGAGATGAAAGCGTTCCCTCTGGACTCGTACAGAGTGTCATCTAAACACCCGTTTCTGATTTAATGAGTGACTCAGTTTGCGCAGATGATGGCCAGTTAATGCAGAGCTAGACCTGCAGATGACTTGATGGGTTTAGAGAGAATAAACACAAAGAGCTTTGGCTCGTTCTTCTCTGGTTCAGTTTCAGAGCACACTAGTCCATCAGAGAGGAATAATACCAATGCACTTCCTCCCCCAGCGAGCTTTTTAAGGTCTTACACAAACGTCAGCCGCACAAACCCACCGCTAGACCGCTGAGGAAGCAGGAAACTTCAATTACACACAGCCTGCGGCCAAACGGGAGCGTGGTCATGTGTAAAGGTGGATAAATTGAAAATTGGAAAGAGGATATCGCCCACAAACCTTTCACTGCTTCGCCTGAGACTGTGTTTGTGCCGTGCTCTGTGGGGGTTTTGGTTTGTAGACATGCAAATGTGGTGTGGCCACTTTAAAGGGATAGTTCAGCCAAAAACTTTTTAACTTAATCTCACATTGTTTCCAATTCTGTAAGGCTTTGATATTTTTCATGAAACCTGAGAGAGGTTACCAAAACTTAGAAGATCCAAAAAGGTCATAAAGGCAGCATAAACTGACTCCTTATGATTCTAGTAGTTTAAAAAGTTTTGTGGAGGGTTATGATTAATTAATTTTGTATTTTTTTTATTTACACATAAACATGTATACATGTATAGAGCAAATGCACATTTCAAATTCTGTTTTTACCATATGTGATGTGCTATACTGATTTTACCGTTTAGGGGTAAATAATGTAAAAGGTAGGGCTGGGCAATATGGCAAAAAATACAGTTTGTTTTTTTTAACAAATCAACTTGAAAATGTAACTACAAGATGATTTAAGTAACTTGTTCGTCATTAAACCTCTAGTTAAAGAGAATTCTATTCCGTGTGCACCACATTTGAAGAATCAACATGATGTAAATGTTGAACAAATCACTCATTTTAGCAGAAAAGACGCATAAAATGCAGCTACAGTTCGTCTTGCACAGACTTGTCTTATACATATTACACGTTCAGTAAAAAAATTCAAAGGAGAATGCTTTTTAAAAATCTCAAAAGTCAAGGTTATACAAATTCAAAATGACTGAAGGTAAAACACCAGTAGACTATTATTAACTATAAATGTTCTGGGGGGAAAAAAACTGCATTGTGAGACAAACACGTTGACTATTGCAGTACAGAGTATGCATAAAGTACGTACAGTATACATCCAGCTTAATATTATTTAATACAGATTTTTTTCAAGTATATTTATTTATTTTTATTAAAATGTAGCACTGTTTGGCTATGTCTAGAAAAGCACACTAATATACAGTCAGAAGAAATGGGTAGCACTTTATTTTACAGTCTCGTTCCTCCATGTACATACTTATGTACTAATTATAGTAATTCGCTAACCAGGTAATAGTTAGCTACTAACCTTAAACCTTCCTCTGAACCTTCCCTTAACCCATTTAGTTACCTCATATTACCCAAGGTAAGTACATTGTAAATACATGGAAGTGCACGTACTGTAAAATAATGTGCAAACTGTCATTGGGTTGGTGTCCTTTGAAATGCTACCAATATTTACACTTTAGGTGCTAACATGCACTATTAAATACTAAAACTGTGTGCCATTCAGGGGTAAATAGTATAAAAAAGATGTAGCATACCTAGGTTTCGGCCATTGTGCATGCCTGTCATTCATTGTTGAAATGTGAATGAAAACCATTAAATCTGTTCATCCTATAAAGAGATTGTATTTCTTCAAAATCGCTTTTTGAAACTTCCAAGTTTTGGTTTCCTGCATTTTAAATGGACCTGGACTTTCAGTGCCTAAAAAATACATTCATTTGCATTTCAAAGATTAACCAATATGCACAGAATTGTTATTTTTAGACAAACTGTCCCTTTAAAGAAGTGGAGGGTCAACAGATACAGGCTTTCTGGTGGGTGCATGACAAACTAGCGCAGTACTTTGAGGGAAAGCTGGAGGTAGGAGTAGCCCTCGCTTGGACTCAGTGTCCCTAAGTGCTAATCAGATTACCTAGAGGGGCGGAGCTTGGGTTAACGGAGGCCACATGCAGACGTCTGTCACTCAGTGCGAAAGGGGAGGAGTTTGGACAACCCAGACAGTGCAGGAAACACTTGACATCACAAGACGAGGCTCTAGCTTAGAGACAACCCCATGGACTTGCAGAAGGACCATACGGGCGACTTCATTGCCCCCAGCGAAGCCGTGACCAGAGGCATGAAACGAAAGCGCCTGCTCAAGTCCTACAGGTATCGTATGCGCTGAGAAACGCTCATGACTTGCATACTGGAGGTGCCTTGATCTGCTGCCTGACAGACTGAGATAAGCTGATTCGGGTTTGCTCAAGTGTGTTTTTCTGTGGTAAGCTGGCAGAAGTTGGGGGTGGTTTGCTGTGACGCTTGTAGTTTGCAGTGGCAGGTCAAGTTAAAGAACATTTGCATTGTATCTTTCTCCAATTCTGGACATTGCTTACAGCATTGGACTGGACTGCTAGACATACAGTATTTTCCTCATCTCGGTAATGAAATGTTACATACTACAGTGCACATGTAAATAAAGTGCAAGATTGTTTGCATGAACATTGTAACATTAGTCATTTTTGATAAATGTAGTGCATCATTGCTGAAGAAAAGCATTAAAATCTTAGAGACTGCAAGGTTTTGCATTTCAGTGACATTTGAGAATGCATTTTTGTGCTATTATTTCATCTTTTTTTTTTTTTGCATCTCTACCACAGCAGATCAGTTTAGGTTGTGGGAAATTCTGCGATATTCATTTAGAAAGAGGAAACTGCTTTTGGCCCAGTATTTGCCCTGATGCATTTTTTTTTAAAGTTTCCTTTTTAAGAAACCTCAAGTGTTACACCAAAGAAGTTTTTGATGCAACAGTGTTGCTTCACTCTTACAAACGCCTCACATTTAACACCAGCTACTTCTCATGCTTTTGCTACATAGCAAGTTCTCATAAACATACTAGTGGAATAAATGACAGTTTATGCAATAAATAGCAGCTCAGTGAGTGTTTTAATGTTTTTGACTATGCTTTTTTTACTTTTACTATTATTGTAGCGCACATTTTGTCAAAAGATTCCCATCGCTAATGAAATCATTTTATGATTTCTGTTTTCCACCAGAGGGCCTCCTTCTGTTTTTCTGCAGCTCTTCATTTGTTCATTTCTTCTGGCACTCCGCAGCATACATGCTTTCTTTTACATTTTTAGTCTAAGTAAATGCATGCATGTGCTTCTGTTTGGAATGAGTTAGATGTATATGTTTAAAATGATTGCGGCATGACCAAAAAAACACATTACTTTATGTGCAATGTGTGTTATGCCATTTTGCATGTACTTCATCTACCTTATTGCATGAATTAGTTGTTTTTTTAATGTGAAAATGTAGTGCAATGATGTGTTGCGTGGTCTGTCTGTCCATGATGCATATCAAAAATGTTCAAGCCACAAGACAACCCACATGCAATTTACTGCTCAACTGACGTGTCGTCAGAATGTCATGAGACTTTGCTAATACTGTGCGCACAATATTCCATCTGCTATCAGAGCACAATGAGTTGGGTTATTCTAAAAAGAACAGAACAGGATTTTTGTATGTGTGCTCTGTAACACAACTGCTGGATTCCAGGAAATATAATATTGTTCTTGTTGCACTGATGTAAAACATTGTTGCCAAGAATGATCAGGAGGCAGTGAATGGAGAGATTTGATCAAGAATTTGGCTTTTTATGATTGTATCAGTCATGCAGGCGACATTATCATATACTGAATTGACATTTCATTTGAATGACTATCTATCTGTCTATCTATCTATTTATATATGTATAAGTGGTTGTTTTTGTGAAAAAACTTGAATTCTGTCATCATTTACTCACCCTCAAGTAGTTCCAAACCTGTATGAATTTCTTTGTTCTGCCGAACACAAATGAAGATATTTTGAAGAAAGTTTGTAACCTGGCTTTTTTGGGTCACCGTTAACTTCCATAGTAGTCAATGGTGACCCAAAACAGCCAGGTTACAAACTTTCTTCAAAATATCTTCCTTTGTTTTCGGCAGAACAAAGAAATTCATACTCGAGGGTGAGTAAATGAGTAAAATAATGTTAATTTTTGGGTGAACTATTATGTGATTTCTACAATGAAGATGACCGGAAACATTCATTGAAAATTTCTGGGTATTTGGTAAAGTTTACAATGTTTATAGGACTAGATTTGAAGACATGCAGCATTAAATCATTTGCTTAATAATAGATCCTCTGTAGTGAATGGGTGCCGAATGAGAGTCCAAACAGCTGATAAAAACATCACAATAATCCCCAAATCATCCACACCACTCCAGTACTTTAGTTAATCTAGTGAAGCGAAAACCTGCAAGTTTGTAAGAAAAAAGTTCATTATTAAGATGATTTTTAGCTTCAAACTGTTGCTTGTGGCTTGTGTCCAAAATCCATAACATTGCTTTCTCCAGTAAAAAAAAAAAAAAAGTTGTGTGTTCTGTTGTCCCCAGGCCGGTCATTATGATCATCGTCACATGTCTGCTCTACTAATTACTTTAATTAGAGCTTTTGTCTGCTGGGAATCCGAGTAGCCTGTAATGACGGATGGATGTTGGGCCGCATGTTCGTATGAATGAGTGTTTAGGGTTGAAGAGTTGAGAAGTGGATGTCGCAGCCTAAATCCTCCAATGTTGCGCGCTACTTCATGGATCAGTAAGTCTTTTTATTAGATCAGATGCGGTCTGCTGGGCAATATCACTCACACACACTCGCATGTAAGGAAATTCAATTGCATTCCCATATCTAAGAGTGCCAGGAAGAGCATCTCGAGTTCAGCGTTGAGGAAGTGTGCAGTAAAGCACATCATGCAGAACACACACACACACACACACATTCTTAAAAATAAAGACTGCAGATAGAGAAATTATGTAGTTGGATGGTGGAATGTGGACGTTACATACCAGATATTAATTCTAGGTATTGCTTAACAGATGAATTTGACTAATGGTTAAAATGAACGTGGTTGCAACACAAACAGCTCTGTGGAGTTCACTGAAGCTTTCAGAAACACCTCTGTATCTCCTGACTCCTGTCAAGTCTGTCATTCACACTCCAGCTCTTCTCCACCTCTATTGCTTTCCCATGGATAGACTCGTTCTCTCTGACACATTCTTTTTTTATAACGTGTCTTCTCTCCTCTCACATGGGCCAACCACATAAAAAACCCCAGCAACCACCCAGAACACCCTTACATCATGGGAATTTTCTTCAGAGACTCTGAAGTTTAGATCATTTGGTATGGAAAGAGTTTGATGGGAAGTGTTTGAGTTCATAGTAAGATGTAAGCCTCTGTGATTTTCCAGTTAAATGGATGAAAATGTTAACTTTTTTAATTGACATATCTTACTTTTGATTAGTGTTATTTTAGTGCTATTTATACACTACTATAGTATTTATTGGTATTTAAACTTTTTTTTTTGTACTTTTTTTATTTGACTATTTTTATTTTAGTCATTTTACTAATATTTCTGTTTAACTTTTTTACTTATTTTGGAATTAGAATTTGGCAACACTTCTAATTTTCATTAGTTTTAAATCTTTTTTCATCTAATATTTTTCTTCATTTACTAGCAGTTTTAGTTTTCATATTCAAATAAAAATTTTATTAGTTATTTTAGTGTTTTGTATTTATTAATATTTTGAATTAACTCAGTTTGTCTTGTTATTTTATGCACTTGTAATTTTATTTAGCTTTTAATATATCTATTTAACTTTAATTAATTTTTAATTTAGTTTTAGTAATTTTAGTATACATTTTTAATCTAATATTTATAATTAATTTTATTTCTGATTCATTTCAATTACCAAATAGTATTTTGAAAAGTTTTAGTAAAAAATAGCCATTTTTTGTTGTTGTTGTTTGTTTTTTTCATTCAGTCCAATTTGAAACATCTGAGAAGCAGGAGGGTTAATTAAAAGTCTCAGTTTACTCCCTATACATCTTAATGCTGTCTTGGAGAATGAACTGAGATGCTGGGGAGATCTCGTTGGTGGTTTTTCTTTCCCGTGGGTCATGTTGTTCTTGTCTTGTCATGGTTAGCGTGTGTGTGTCTTGAAGTGGGCTCTGACGCCGTCACCAGCTGCATTTCCACCCCCTCCACTCCCTAAAGCCGTCCGCTCTGGTTCCCTCGCTGAGATACGGCACAAACACACACGCAGGACCCTGAGGGTTTATCCCCCCCTCCAACACACACAAACACACACACTCCCACAGCTAGGCCACTGCAACCCAGGGAAAAGAAAGTAGAGGAGGAGAGCAGGACTAGAAACGTGATATTGACTCCAGCTTACTTCCCCTGCAGACACAGAGAGACACAGAGACTCTCACTGCAGCCGCATAGTTTGAGCACAGAGCTGGATTATCTCAGAGAGCATGTCCATCACGGAGCAGGACCGACTTTGACGAGCTCTAGAGAAAACCGAGGGACGAGGCACACGTTTGGCCATGAGTATCGTTATGAAACCGCGCTCGCGTTCCACCAGCTCTCTCAGGAACACGGAGGGAATCTGGTAAACTTTTACTTGTTCTCACTTTCAGGCATGGAATGCGTCATACGCTCAAAACCTGCTTACAGTTGAGTGTGATAGCTGCCATAGATTTGTATATTAAATATAGTAATATTTTGGTGGGCACATGTAAATGTAAAAGCTTGTAATGTTTTTACTGTGTCCAACAATTTATATTCTGGCTGATTTTAAAGCTGTTTTAGCTCCAGTATAGACTGCAGTGTTTTAAGTGTTTTTTGCATCAAATGACAGAAAATGTCATTTTTATGGTATCGTTGTTATTTATATAATCTAATAATATTAATATTAATAATTAAAATGTTTTTAAATAATATTTAATTTGAAATATATGTATTATTTGTTTAACTTTTAAAGGATGGATTAATGGATGGATGGATAGAGAGAGATAGATAGATAGAGTGATAGATAGAGTGATAGAGTGTTTAGTCAACTTGAAACCATTCTAAGCAAAACAGGATATTTAACAAGAAATAACGCAGAACGGGACCCATTTTATCTATCCGGAATTGACTGGATTGCCAAAAGTGGGTGTCACATACCAGAATACAGTCAGGTGGTTGAAGTTTATGTAGAAAAACAAAGGTTTAGTGATGTCACATGAAAAGGAAAGTTGTTTAGCCGGAGAAAGTAAAAGGTTTCATTTTTATATGGATTGCACTAACTTCCACTAATGAACCATTGACGATAAAACCACCAACAAGAAAGTAAATAGAGTGGATTTTGTTGAGGACAGAAGTGAATTTGTGTAATTCTAGATGACCACTGCTAGTTCTTCTGTATGAGAACGGGTCTAGTGTGTTTGTTGCTGGCTGACATAACTGTGGCATTAGTGCGGTGTAAAAATATCTTTGCCCATAGAAAGCCGTTGCTCTTTTCTCAGCGCTGACCACTGGTCCTTCGGCCTTTCATAATCCAGTCAGTCGAGAGCTTGAGTCAAATTTCAAATGTGCCATTAGAGACCGTTCACAACACAAGAGACCACAATAGCTTGTGCATTCCACCACCAAAATAAACATCTCAACACTTATTATCCAGCTTTAATGATGCTTACTTCCAGCTGCTCTATTAAAAGTGCAAAGTTTCACGTTATGTTTGGTCACTTGTTTAGTTTGAGCCGTGTTGTTGCAGGACCATATTAAAGAACAGATGCCCCAGCATGCTCCAGTGCACGTCTCTTTCTCCTCTCGGCTCACACCATCAGGCTGCTCTGACCTGGAAACGTGCAGCGGGCCGCATTGCACGCGCTCACAAAGACGCAAGTGCATCCTGTCGCCTCATGGCACGTCACCAAAACGACTTCTGCCCCCCTCGTGCGCCAGCGTTTGTCTCTCTGGACCCGTCTCCTGCCTGCGATCTATCCGGGGACGACCTCTGCCAAAATAGGCCAAGGGCATCTCTCTTTCTCTCTTGCTGTGTGTCTTCGGCACCTTTTATAAATAAACTCATTGTCGTCTACGTGCCTGCAGTTGGCAGTCCGGCCAATTAGAAAGGGCCCTCTAGGAGCCCTGGGCCCCTGTCGTGCGTCAGCCTCTCAGAGATGGGGCCCTGGTGGACAGATACCTGCCAGCGCACCCCAAACTTAGTTGACCCGCTGTGCCTTAAAAGGGAAGAGGTGCAGCTGTTCTGTGATGCTGCGCAGTCTTTGATGTGGGCTGCGTGTGACGTTGAGCCTTCGGCATGACGTCTGGTGAAGCAGATCGGATGTGTCAGATCAGCCTGCTGGATGAAGGAGTTCTCAAGAGCGTGTGCTGCTGCCGCATGTGTGAGACACGTCTTGAAGGGTTATTCTTTCTTTATTATGTTTAAAGAGACAGTTCAGTACAAATGAAAACTTCATCTTTACAACATTTTCCAGAAAACCTAGCACCAAAATTGCACTGGGTCTAAACTGCATCGCTGAAGAAGAAAAGCATAAAATTGCATTCAGAGTTATTTTGTTTAATAGTATTATATTTTTAATAATGTTCTCTTTCAGTTCTACATTTAGTCATTTTATGTGCTTTTGATAATTTTAGCATCATTCATTTCGTCATTTCGTTTGTCAAATATTTCTGTTTAACTTTATATTTACTTCGGTTTTAGTTTGTCGTTTGTTTAGTATTTAAATATAAGTTGCCAAAGCAACATTCCTAATTTTCATTGATTATCTTTTCATCTAATATATATATTTTTTTAATTTCAAGTACTGAAATTTTATTTTATTTTTTTAAATTTTTAATTACTTTTACTAATTTGTTTTTATTTATTTACTGTAGTTTTAGTGCTTCTGCTTGGCCAGGCAACATTTCCAATTTTCCTTTAGTTCTCATTTAGTATCTCATTTTAATTTTATTTTAATTATTCAAAATCAGGATCAGTGACGGAAAACACAGTACATAAATCACATTTCATTACATTCAGAAATAATGTAAAATACCGATAAATAAAATTAAGCATTTAAAAATTACAATAAATCTATAAATGTGCAATAAATCCTTTAAAATGAATGGTATTTAGAATAGGAATGAAAAATATATGTATAAAACATCATAAACATTTCCATAGATGGACACTTACTTTTACATGCCTTTGCAATTTAAAGATGGCACTTGGTTTACTTTATAAATAAATTCATTACATCATGTTAACCTTAAAAAACTTTCATTAAAATATAACAACCTTTCCCCTAAAGTATCCAAGTGCCTGAGGTTGGAAAAAATAACATTAGACAGCTTTTGCTTTTTACAATCTGCAGTAATCAGATCCAAAGGATAAAATAAAGTTATTTCCTGCTGAACATTCATCATCGCTAGGAAAAACATCAAATTACTGAAATGAAATGCATTGAGACTGACGCTTCAAGTAAATGCACCAGTCCGTGCATGTTTGTGGTTAAAGTGCCTAAGCAAATGTTGATGTAATATCCTTTCCCGATCCACACAACTGTTTGACATCACAGTGAGCTTTGACGTTTAGTGCACATTCCCATGGTGACTATTCGAGTTAAATAGCCTTCAGACTGGTTTGGTTATATTCTCACAGCATTGCGGGCTGGTTATTAGAGTAGGCAGAGAAGTAATACGGTATATCCGTTCTGTCCCTCCAGCTCTCCTCTGGAGGACGTATCACAATACACTACTCCGACAGTATCGGCTAAGGCTCAGGTATCTTTACGCACCCGTGGGGTCTCGCACTTATGCAGAAGTGCATTAGGATGATACCGTGCTAATGGAACTGATGTAACACTGTGGCTTTCGTCATGAATCGGAGGTCAAAACAGACCAAATCCCACAAAAGGACAGGACACGTCCCGCTGCGGGAGAAACGTCCCACGGAGAACCTAAAAGTGAGCGGTTTTCCAGTCTCCCAAATGTCTCATTTGCTGTGCGTCACTTGCCATCAAGGGCTTTACTTAGTGATGTTCACCATGCTGGTGCATTTGAGAGTCCCTGACCTCTTATTTTTGTCATATTAAATGAGCGAATGTTTGGTATTATATTGAGGCACAGCAATGAGAAGGTCAGCAGACAGAAGTCACACATGTGAAAATGACAAAGGTTAGGGTCTTACTATACTGTAGCGTGACGTGAGGGGAAAGGTGTCCAGCGTGTAATTGTATAGCAAAGACTTTCAGGACTTCACACTGAAGCATCTGGCTGCAGAACAAGAGGTCATTGATTTCTGCATCTCTCTTCTATCACCAGTTTCAAGGTCAGTCAGTCCGAGTATTTGCTCTCATGGATGTTAAGTGACCTCACTGAGTCATGCATCTCGAGTCAGGCTTGTGCAGCTTTCAGAACTGAATGTGGAATGCCTTTTCATTTCAGTTTAAATTCTGAATTTGAATCAAATTTGAATCAGGCTGCAGGATTTCAACTTTATTTCAGTAAGCAGAAATAAACATTATTCATACAACTGTAATCTTCAGCAAGAAAAACATTAGTTTGTCAAAAGAAACTCTGCCTCTGGACTTTTTAGACCTACAAAAGGCTTTGTTTTTTAAGTAAGTTTGGATGGATAGATGAACAAAGGGATGGATAGATGGATACGATGCAGTAGATGGGTGAATGTATACAATGGGATAGATGGACAGATATAATACATGGATGGATGGATGGATGGAAGGGTGTATACAGTGCTATGGATGGATTGATGAATGGATGAATATGATCCGATGGATGGCTGGGTGGGTGGATGGATGGATGGATGGATGTATACAATGCTATGGATGGACTGATGAATGGATAAATACGATCAGTTAGACGGATGGATGAATACAATGTGATGGATGGATACATGAATGGATGGGTACAATGCTATGGATAGACTGATGAAGGAATGAATGAATATGACCCAATAGATGGATGGATGAATATGATGTGATAAATGGATAGAAGGGTGAATGGATGGATGGATGGATATGATGCTGTAGATTGAATAAAGAATGGATGAATATGACCCTGTAGCTCGATGGATGGGTGGATGAATTAATGGATGGATGGATAGATGTATACAATGCTATGGATGGACTGATGAATGGATAGACAGTGTGATGGATGGTTGAATAAATAGAGATGCTTTACATGCTGTAGAAATATTTTTTCTGTTTTTAGTTTTTGGGTCAGGCTTGTGATTTTTGCGCAAGCTCTCACGTCTTGAGAACAGCGATGCAAAAGTGGCCAAAGTGTAAAACAGGAAGGAAAAGAAGTTTCTTGCTCACAGACCTCAAAAGAAGTCACGCCACCCTGTGCAGAGATCAAGTTACTCTCTCTTTACTGAGGACGACTCTCGCTGTATATCACAGCATTTACATGTGCTTCAGTAAACCTGTTAACTGAATCTGGAGCCGTCATTCCTTCTCAGACAAGATGATGTGACAGTCTGCAGTTGTGTTTCGCTAAACGTGCAGCGATCTGGATTGTGTTAGCCAGCAAAACTGTAGGTGCGTTGAGATCTTCACCGAGCTGACGGCTCTCATCCTTTTTAGGAGAGGAATTTAAGCTTGTTCCCCGCGATTCCAGATAGTCATTTATCACTGTATCTCTTCCTCTGCTTCTCATTTTCTGCTGGAAAGGCCTCATGCTTCTTGGGATTTCTTGGGAGTGTATGTGCACAAGTAAACGTCTGTCTCTGCGATTCAAGCAGGCACGCTTTTTTGTGCAACTTCCTGTAATTCGAGAGCGTCTCATCCAAGCGCAGTGTCCCAGATCCATGTGTCATTGCTGCTTCACCTATTCAGGCTTTCTAGGAAACTGCTGCTTATCTTTAAACTGGTCAGAGAGTTTCCACTGGTGTGGAGTGAGTCACTGGGGATTTGTTGTAGTTTCAAACGGGGACGCTTGCGGGGAAACTCGGTCACCTGATGAATCACCGCCAGTGATGTGGCGATTAGCCGGTGTATAGCCTCTTAACACAATGGACAGGATTACAGAGGCTAAAGCCAGTGACAGTGTCCACCTGTGCTCTAGACGTCACTGGGAGGGAAACCCCTGTGTTTCCGTCACAGCTAGCGCAGGTCATTATGATAAGCAGCTTTAGGTAAGGCTGTCCCCATGTGTTCACCAACATGCTCTCTCTGGTCCACCTTCTGGTCCTGGTGAAGAGTGGTGCATCCTGCAGCCCGTTTACATGGGTTCGCTTGCATTTGCGAAAAAGTGCATTTAAGGAAAAGTCTTAAAAATACAATTCAATAGAACATTCAAATAAACATCTTAATTATCATTTTAAGAAATCTTAGATTTGGAGATGGACAAATGGTATGCCAAACGATTGCTTATGATTTACTTTCTGGTGTTTTCATTATAATATATTGCAAATGGTTGTAAGAGTGCATCTTTTGTCTCCCCTCATCTTTAGACGCTAATAGTAAAGCATAGACATTTCAAAATAAGAGTCCTGCTTGTGCTTGTTTATAATTAAATGTCCTGCATGAAGTATTATATTTTTCTTTTTTTGGTGGTTATTATTTGTGTACACACACAGACACAGAGTATATAGTTAAGTAAAATTTGATGCAGAAATATTTAAAAACCTTTTAAAGTGTACTTTTTGTATTCTAGTAAATTAACTTTTGTAACACATTATATGATACATTTTTATTTCAACCTTGGATGAACTTGAATGCACCTGTGCTGCTTGGGAAAATGTTAGCGCCAAACCCAGACTTTGGGAAAGAGCACTGTATTTTTTGACTAAACTTGCTTTTTTAACTGTTCATTGTTTGTTTCAAAACGCCATTATCTCTCTTTCTCTGTAGCTTTGACGTGGACAATGGCACGTCATCAGGACGGAGTCCCCTGGATCCCATGACGAGTCCGGGTTCAGGCCTGATCCTTCAGGCCAACTTTGTGCACAGCCAGCGGAGGGAATCCTTCCTCTACCGCTCCGACAGCGACTATGACCTGTCGCCGAAGTCGATGTCCCGGAACTCCTCCATCGCCAGTGACATGTGAGTATTAGAGTCGTTTACAGCTATGTGCCATTCTCTGATAACCGTTTACTTTATTTTGTTTTATTTTAATGTTTTTGTCCTTTAGTTTCACTGAACAACAGCACACTAAAAATGAGATGTCATGCTTGTGCTGTGATTCAGCGTAATATCATTGTCCATGCATATGTGACATATATAAAAATAAACATTTTAAAAAATCTTAGTTTGAATTGATTTAATTTCTTAAAACGGATAGAACTACAGGTCTGAAAAAAGGACCGGTTAGCCCACATAGATGTTTAGCTGTCTCATCCATTGATGAGATTGAAGGTTCCCTGTTGTTTGAATGTGGTATGTGTACGTTTGTGTGGTCATCAGTTGTATGTCATTTGCCCCCAGGTCACATGACTCTAATATCAGTCTCTCTCTCTCTCTTTCTATATCTTTTTTTTTTGTCACACACACGGAAGAGTCTTTACATAGTTAATTTTTTTAAAAAAAGAAAGAAATTAATACTTTTATTTATTAATGATGACTTACATTCATCAAAAGTGGTATTTATGATGTTACAGAAATTCAAATAAATGAGCATATAAAAGGCTCATTTAAAAAATTACAAATTTTACTGACAAACTATTGAGGAGTAATGTAAATATGGTATTAAAGGAGTATTTCAGTGAAAACTCACCCTCATATCAATCCATACAGATGACTTACTTTCTTCTTAGTGAAAGTATATAATTGCTGAGGGCTGTCAAGCTATAAAAAAAGGACAAAACACACCATAAAAGCACCATACATGTGGTCAATACAACTAAAGTCATACGATAGCTGTGTGTGAAGAACAGACTGGGATGTAAGTTGCTGGAAATTAAACGTGCGCGTGATTTCGGAGCTACCGAAAAGATTTCCAGTAAATGCTGACTAAAATTCCCGCAAAATCGTTAGCCTGACGTCCTGGGGCTATTGTGTCTTCCAGTCAGGCTACCAAAATCTATCTCAGCCCTTTATTGGTCTGGTTAGCGTCGCCGGCTACAAACGCATCTAATGATGAGTAATAAAAAATGGACTCTCAGTTTATTGTGCTGTGGGATGTGTTTCCCATATATTTATTTATTTATTTGTGGCGACCTGCCATGATATCAAAACTGACCAATTTCCAAAAGGCTGCGTCGAATAAACATGAGCACGTTAAAAAATCAAACCGAGGCGTGGGTGTTTTTATTTCACTGGATTTCTGAAGGAAGACTGTCTTTAGAAAATGTTGTTTTCATTTCATCCTGCATATAAGGCAGCGTTTGTAAACTCAGAGCTACCAGAAACCTCTCGTTTCTCGTGCTTAAAGCACCTCCTGCCGGCAGAGAATGAGTTTGCATTTTTAGTAAATCAAACCAAATATTTGAGTTGATTGTAATTTTACTATTTTATACAGTTGTTGTAATTTAAATTTTAACCTTATTTTGATTTGATGTTTTATTTCCTTTTTCAATATTATACATTAAAAATAATCAAAAACAATTTTCGGGCTACTTAAATTTATTTTGGGCTACTAAAAACTGAAGAATGCCTGCCCGAAGGGCTACAAGAGATGCCCTGCAAAGCTTATGTATAAAACCGCAATTTTACCAAAGTGTTTTTCTGGGGAGCTTGATAACCACAGTACACATTAATAAAAAAAGTTTGGATTGACATGAAGGTGAGCTGATGAACTTTTAGTGAACTATTCATTTAATACGACATGAAAAAAGCGAAAGTAAGTCACTGAAGAACCTGAGAGAGACTCAGATGACTTTTTAGCGGTTCGCTGACCTCTTTAGAGACACGGTCGTTCATAACAACCAGTTCTCAAACCGCAGAGGAACCGACGTGTGTGATGTGCTCTTGTGTGTGAGTGTGTGTGTGTTTGTCTGACAAACCTGTGTCCTTATCGATAGGAATAACCACCTGCCGAGGCCGGGCCTGGTCTCTCGGAGATCTGAGCCGGTTATTAGTGGAAAGTAAGTTCTGGTCCTAATGGCAGCTCCTGGCCTTGCTCTTCCTCAAGGAATGCTCTTGCTTGTCTAATCTGCATCACCTTGCTTCACCTGTAGATGCGAGCATCACGGTCTCACATGCATTGAGAAGCCTCACCTTACACCCTCACCATTTAATGCGCAGAATGACGACCAAATCAACCTGCGATGGGACAACAAAAACGTAATTTTCAGGTTGATTTGATTGGGTGACGATTCTGGGCATTAAAACCTCTGTGTGTCGTAAGATCGTAGGGGAACGTCATGAGAGAAAACGCATGAGGAAGACAGAGTTCGGATGACATGCCGCTTGTGGCTTGGGCGTGTGTGTGTGTTTGTCAGTCTCCATCTTTGCCATGATCCTGCATTGCATGTGACACTGATAATGGTCGTTCAGAGATGCACATGTGACGATTATTATTCTTATTTTCTCCAGTCACCGTGAATGGATTCGCTTTATTGTGTCGCTTAATTTAATGTTCTCAGCGGATTGATCTAATAAGCGATAAAATGCTCGACATTTAAGAGAGATGGATGCTTTGTGAGCTCTTACGTCAAATGTCATGTCAAATTGATGAGTTAGATTTTGGGCTGCATTCTTCACATTCGAACAATAGGGGGAGCCAACATTGCTCCAAAATGATCAGCTTTTGGGAAATACAGCACAGGTCTTCAGCTCTGTTCCAAAACATACTGCCTATAGCTTCCTTCTAGGACAGCATCCTAACTGAAATAGACAGTCATAAGGGACTGATTTTAAACACTTCACATTGGTTCATATTTGACTTCACAATTGGTTTCAATAGCATTTTGTTAAGCTATAAATTCTATGCTCTAATAAGCAAAATGTTCCAAAAATGGACACACAATTAATTATATGTCAGTAATATATGTACTTTTTATTCATTCTTTTAGTTATTCAGAAGAATCTATTTATCAAATCTCTTTCTTAAATAATCTATTTCTCTCACTTTTTGTATAATATATAATATGTATAAATGCACTATGTATGTGTTATAATTGCTATCAGTTCTAAACATTTCTATTAATATTTTCCAGTACTCAGTATGTATTTAGAATCATTTTTTATATAATTACATTTGTAAATAAAAAGATTTGTTTAAAATTGTATAATTATTAATAATTAAAACATTAACACATTTCAGTACATGACTTTTTTAAAATCAGCAAGGCATGCTTGCATCCAAAATTAAACACCTTACACATTTTTGCATGCTACTTATCTTTTGGGATAATCTTTATATTTGATGCACACTTGACACCTTTAATTGCTCCCTCATGTATGTTTTGGAATGAAATGTGAGAATAGAACAGAATAGCGGTGTAATTATTGAAATATATCACTTCGGTTGCATGATAAAACAAGCATATGAACAGCAGAACAATCGTTGAGCCCAGATCGTATAGCTAAAGCAAATAGAACGGTGATGGATGATATCACAGGAAATTGTCAGATCAGTGCACTTCCTCTCTCTGGCCTGATCTTTGCAAGCACATAGCGTTTCTCTATGTAACCCTGCACCGGCTCATGCATTATGTAGCGTCCCGAGGGATGGCGGGCACGCATTTTTGTTTCATTTCGCCAGAGAATCCATTCTCAGCCCGGAATGGCAGGAAATATCATGTCGGTTCCTGATATTAACCTCTACCTTCACAACTGCTCTTGGAGGTTTAGTAGTACGTTGGCCATCTTGCACGTAATGTTCTGTAATGATTACTGCTGGGAAGTCTGATTAATTTTTTTTTTTTACCAATCACTGATTTCAAAACAGGCTCCAACCACAAAAATCTCACATTTCACTTTTTTTTTTTTTTCAAAAGAATAATTAATTTTCAGTTTCAGACCTGAAACATACTCATCTACATGTTTTCTAGGTATGCAAGCTTGATTTCATGTGTCATTTCTTTCCAGATTGTCAGAAAACAACTCATAACGCAACTCAAATGCGCTTTAAAAGTCTCTGTGCTGCCACAAGGGGCGCTAAAGTGAGCATTAACATGAACTATCTTACATCTGTGGTCAGCTTTCTCTTTCAGCTTAACTATGATGGAGCAACTGTTTGCAGTTGTTCTTAATAAGCCTGAATTTTATCACTGATTCATCTGATTTACTGGCACATTTCAAGAAAACTTGAAGAAAACA
Organism: Enteromius argenteus; assembly: GCA_032357425.1. Classification (NCBI taxonomy): domain Eukaryota; kingdom Metazoa; phylum Chordata; class Actinopteri; order Cypriniformes; family Cyprinidae; genus Enteromius; species Enteromius argenteus. The sequence continues at coordinate 355,055 of JAUCMR010000087.1, forward strand.
ATGGCGCCCTTGAGCCCTCCTTGAGTCAACTCAAGACTGTATTAGTCTACTAGTATACTATGTCACCTAAAAGCATATATGTGACCCTGGACTGCAAACCAGTCTTTCGTCGTTGGGGTGTATTTGTAGTAATAGCCAAAAATACATTGTATAGTTAAAAAATATATCTTTTATGCCAAAAATCTTTAGGATATTAAGTAAAGATTATCTCTGAAGATATTTTGTAGATTTCCTCCTGTAAAAATACTTAATTAGTAATATGCATTGCCAAGAACTTCATTTGGACAACTTTAAAGGATTTTTTTAATTTTAATTTTAGTAAAAAAAATTAATTAAGTGTTTTTTATTACTCAATTTATTTCACTTATTAAATTTTTTTATGTATTTGGTTAATTTATTTGCCTTTTTTAAATCTAAATTTACAGTGTTCTTGCCATGAAGACGGAAAACAGAAACAAATGAAGTATTGTCTAATGCACTGGCCAAACATTATACAGTTTTTAGCCTAATATTGCTGAGTGTCTTTTTTCAAAGAGCTCTCTTTAAGACGAGCCGGTGCGGTCTGTGTTTTCCGCTGAACTTACGGCTTTGATAAGCTGCCTGCTGTCTTTCCATTTAGCTCTTCTGAAAGGTCTGGCAGTCTCAGCATAGTGAGCAGAGCGCTGATAAACCATAGTTAGTTCTCCTCTCCCTGCAACGCTGTCAGCATCAGAAACACACACAGATGTGGGGTTCATCTGGAGTTCACACACGTGATCTGGACGCTCTCATCTTCACATTCCCACTCTACTTAAAGCCGCACTGAAATGTCTTTAAATGAGCGGGTTGTCGGTTGTGAAATGGCAGCAGGTTGTTGCACTTGTCGAAGCCGTGGCCTTGTGCTATGTTTAGCGCTCATGCATACTGCAGCAGTTGGACGGGAGCGCGTGATACGCTACACATGCCTGCCGGTGATCTTTTCCTCCGGGACATGTAGCGCCGAGGGAAGCCGTCATGCATACATGCACACACATGGATGCACAGACACACGGCATCATGCTAAACCGCAGAAGCGTCAGTGACACACACGTGCTGAAACGGACTCGGGCCGTGCGTGAAATTGGCCGCTTCTTCAGCCAGCCGGATGACAGGCGGATAGGGTACGTGCTGTTTAAGGCTGTTCTGGGGGTCTCGTTCTTTACTCAGATATCCAGACGTGACCTCCACCTCCTCCCCAACATACTAGCATACTGCTCACTCGACCGCATACTTACTGCCTCCCCGCCGCAGCGACTAACTGCCCTCACACACGCTGCTGTCCTGCTGCCGCTCTCGCCACTTGCCGCTCACTAACTGCATTTCCACGTGCAAATGAGCCTGAATGATGTGAAGGCAGAACGCTGACAGGTCAGGTCATCCCGCTAAAGAGGCATTCACACCGACACAGGTTTACTACTCAAGTGTCTGTGCCTACAGTCGTGGAAAACTTAGAAAGCCACGGAAATGAATAAAATAATTTTTATTACCGACAGTTTTTGTAGTTTTGTACTCAACATCAAAAGGTTTATTGGTTAGAAATCATGCTGTGTTTTAAACGTGTAGCTGCTACAATTTTTTTTCAGTTTTATTTATTTATGTATATTAACTTTATTTATTTTTATTTATTTATTGGTATGATATAGTTTGTTACTGAAGTCTCACATGTATGCCATTAATGATTAGTGTTATTTTAATTTCACTGAGATACTATTATAGTTTTAATTCATATTTTGAATTAGTTTTTATGTTTTATGTTTTAATAAAAAAAAAAAGTTTTTGTTATTATTGCTATTATTTATTGTTTTTAATGTCTACAGCAGGGCACCCCTGGTCTACAGTATATAATTTTTCTGAACGTATTTAAAGCTTTATTTATATTTTTTGTGTGGTAAAGGCCTATAGGCCTGCTGTATGTTGTCACAGCACATGCAAATTATGTTGTATTCAACATTAAGTATCTCATAATTACAGGAAAACATTGTTTGTATGGCGTAATATCTTGTGATTACAAAAAACAAATAGTTCTAACAATTTGAGAAAAAAACCTTAACAAATAACCCTGCTATAATGATCTAATCACTGTCAGTTTGAACAATTTATATTGAAAGCAACATGTTATTAAAAAATTTATTTTCATGTATGGCCTTTAACGGATATGAAAATGGATGGACACAGGAAAGTGACTGTATTCTCAGGAACATCACAGCTCTAATGGGTTGCAAGCATAAGCATTTCCTGCTGTGTCACAGAACTAACAGTTTAAGGAGGAATTTATCAGGATGCTTAATAAAATTGAAGATTTTTTGCATCATTTTCCACATTTCTCACCATATTTCCTCATCAAATCAGGCTGCTGCCTACCTAGTGAACACTCAGCATTTTTGGGCGTTTCACGTATTCATGACTCAAAAATGCGGTCTACTGTAGACAAGCAGCTTACTAGCTAAAGTAAACATCTGGATCTCCTAGTGATTGATGGAAAGGCTGGTGTTTGGTCGTTTATGATGTTTAAACCTAGTGCAGATTATTTCCTCTCTCTATCTTTTTGTTCTTGACTTTGTGGATCTTTATCGTCGCTGTTGTTGCATAATGAAAGTTTCCTATATAGTACTGTATTCTGTGCATTTTTCAGTGGAATTGTCACTTTTGAAGTGACTTTTGGCATGAAATCTGAAACGATTAGACATGAGCAGCATGTGTGATGCTGACCGAATGTGTTGATGTAAAGTCTGACGGTGAGATCTGAATGAATGGGGGTCGTCCACACTCTGGTAGTGAACATTCACTAGCATTGAAAGCATTAATGCAAGCGTGTCCCTGCCTTGTTGTCTCTTGTCACACAGACAAACCATATCTCCCTCCTCCTGAAGGACCAAACGCAAGAATATCATGCAATCTGACTTTTTTTTTGGGAAGAATCTGCACTTTTATTAATGATATGGTTCGTTTGTTATGACAAATGCATGCAACATTATAAACATGCGTATCACGCGTTAAGAGAGTCATCATTTTCTTTGGCTGTGTACCTGAGGTGTGTATGTCACATTGCTGATTTTCTCTTGCAGTCATGGAGATGACCTCATCGTTACGCCGTTTGCACAGGTCAGTGACACAGGAAGCAGTTCAGGGTGACTTCTGGGATATGTCTCATCCAGGCCCTTCTTCACTGTTGAAGTTTAACATGAAACTCTTGCTTCCGTAATATTACGTACCACACATATTCAGTGAGAAAGAAGTTTCACAAAGACTTAAATATTCTGTTTTGTTTTAAATGTTATAAGACTAAACTACAGAGACTCAACGTAAGTGACTTCTTGCGTTGTTTTACTTTGCTCTTGAAGGTGCTGGCGAGTTTACGGACGGTACGGAATAACTTTGCAGCGTTAACCAACCTCCAGCAAGATCGAACGTCCAACAAGTGAGTGCAGTTACATCAAAACCTCAGTTTACAATCATCACGAGCGGTTTTTGATGTGCAAAAAGAGCCAAAGAGGAAAATCGCCTGATACTTTGACTGCACAAATCAAATGTATTTTGTTATCTTTAATGCTTTCTGCTTTTGTTATGCTGAATTTTCACAGGCGATCCCCCATGTGTAATCAGCCTCCTCTCTCAAAAGCCTCCTTCACAGGTGAGATGGTTTTTCTTTGCTTTTTATACCATTTCAGAAATGCAATAGTAATTAACTTGATTTCAAAACATTGAACTGTGTATTGCATTCCATTGTTGTGTTTTCTCTTGCTTTGCATGTTATTTCCCATATATTTGATGTGAAATATTAATATTTAGCATTTTTTATTGCATATTTTGGTATCTAAATACAGTTTGAGATCTCTTCAGAAACTCTAGAGGAGACACACATATACAATTACTAGGAAGAGAACATCTGTTATGGAGATCTCATTAGTGTTTGTTCTTTGCTGGTGGTTGTGTTGGATTTGGTTCTCGTGATCAGGCCTGTCATAGCAGCTGTAAACCTCTAGGGAGCGCCAGAACACCTTTCGTTCATGCAACCTCTTTTATTCAGCACTTTTGCAAAGATAGCAACTTAACTTAATACATTTTTCTGCATTATTGTAAAAAAGAGATGCACTGCATGGCCAAAAAGGTTGTGTATATATTGGTTTCCCCTTGGTTTTTATATTATTTCAGCAATATAACAGTAATCAACTAGGTATTTATTAATTTTGTCCTCCTTTGTATGCTATTACCCATTCAATTGATGTGTAATAATAATATTGATAACATATCTGGCTTCTGATAGAGTGAAAGCACAGCTTGAGAGATGCATGAGATTACTGGGGTGTTTTTCTCAAGAGAAGCATCTGAGAAGCAGATCAGCACCACGTTAAATACCAATGATGTTGACATTAGATGCTTCTGAAGCACGTATAGGTCTAGTCTTTGGGTGTATGCATGCTTGAGTCCATACATTGTATGCAAATGTATGAGAAACGTGTCTTCCAAAAGAAGTAAACATAACCCACTTTGACATTGGTGAATCTTTCACCTTGTTCGAGTTGTGCAAAGCTATTATTAATAGATGTGGTGCAGCTGGCAGCCCACCAATGTGACATGATACTTGCAAATGCACGCCATCTCGCTTTCATGCTCGGCCAGAGACGTGCTTCCAGTTCAGGGAAAGCACGTGTTGGCGTCTTGTTGGGAAGATGTCGCAAGATGAGTCCATCAATCAAGATGCTCTCCATCACTTGTCCTTCACGCAAATGTCTGATATGGAAACCCGCACAACTCACGTCAACGCTTCCCCAGTTTAGTGCACTTGCTAACTGTGCATTCAGGCCATATAAGAAAAAAACAGCCTTAAAATCAAAGTTGCACTTTCTTCAGCGGCACCTGCTGATTCGGTCCGTTATCAGCTCCTTCTATATATAGCAGCTGCTTAAAACACAGAGGTCCCACCCCTTGCTTTCTAATGGTACGACAGCGGTTGCTTGACAACCTGACGGCGGATGGCATAAGCATCTCAAAAAGATGGAGTCTCACGAGAATGACCTGGTTTTTCACACGGGTTCCTCTCCAAACGTGGCATCTAGGTGAGCTTGGGCTGGTTTTCTGAAGGTGTCTGCATCAGCCTGAGGCTTCTGTTTCCCACGGCTGCTTTCTCGCTATTACTAAAGAGGTCTTGTGTATTTCAAGACTGCTGACCCACTGAGGGGTTTTCTCAGAAACCGTTTGGCATGTCGCAGGGCCAGGTGCTGGCTCCGAGTGATTTATCTGAAGTCTATCACATGGCTCTGACCTGCTTGTGTGATGTTTGATGAACTATATGGGTCAGTCGTTTACTAGAGAAAGGCCACCACTGAGATGTGGTTTTTATTCATTTGAGTTTAGCATAAAGTAGATAAAATGTCAGGTTTGGACATTTTGCAAATAGTAAATGTGGGTTTACCGTACCGTTTTTTTTGTATAATATACTAAGGAAAAATAAGTCACTGTAAAAGGCGATTTTATGATCATATTTGCAAGCATTTTGTTTATTTGTTTGTTTGTGCCTTCAATTTGAAATGTAATTAAACAGATACTCAATTAAATGAAATTTTTCATTGAGATAAATATATTTGATTTAATTTTGATGTAATTTTAAATGATGCATTCTTTTTTTTTTTAGAATTATTCAGAAAAACAGAAATAGATTAAAACAATTGAAATTGAAGTCTTTTCTACCATCAATTTAGTGCATAATTGCTGAATAAAGTATAGATTTATACATAGACACCTTAAGGTAGGATTCTTATCAAATTTGATTGTTTTAAAATAGGCTTTTATGCAGTAAAATATTTTTGAGTTGAAAAATGACCTGGATTTTTCTCGACCATGGGATGCACCAAAATCTTTTTGCTTTATTTTAAAACTGTCATCCAGTCAGAGAGTGTTAGCTCAGTCTCTCTCGTGGAATCCTCTCCAGAGTTTGACTGCAGCCCAGTCCTGCTCTCAGTCACAGCAGCTTCTGAGGGGCCGGCCTCTGGTGTCGCACTGAACACAAGAAGAATGCCATTGACGTCAGAGGAGATGTTGTCAGCAAGGACAGTGGACCCCTGCTCTTGAATTCTCCTCAGAGTGATTGGACAGCTGTTTGAGGAGAGGGCTAAAGAAACAAGGGGTTGGGGCGGAGAGAATGCTACACATGATGTGATCCTTTCCCCCATTTTTTCCATCCTTAAACCTTTCATCTGAGTATTTTTCTTTCTTTGTGGGGCTAGTTTTTCTCCCCTGACCCTTGAATTATGATAGGCAAAGCTGCTGCTGACCCGAGTGTATATTGCACGCTCTGAGTCCGAGGTTGAGCAAACGCGTGCGCAGTGCTGACACACGCAGAGCTGCATGTCAAATTTTCTCAGTATAGTCCTCTAAAGGTTGCCACATAACAAAAGCACCAAGATCCTGTGACCTCTGAAGTGTGTGTTGTGATTGTCTCACGCTTGTTTTGATGATGGCTTTTCTTGTAACTTTATCTCTCCTCTGTGTAACTCAACACACACGAGTAGAATTGCAACAGTTATTGTTATCGTCTGCGGTATGAACATATGCACGTCCTGTGATGCAGGTTAAGGTTTTAAATGCACTAGTCACAACTGCACAGCCCTGACATAATCCAGGATTATGAAAAAAAAAAAAAATGAAATCTGGCCTTGAACGATCCCATTGGTCCCATAACAAGGATTAATTTTCAGTGGTAATCTGTGTAGATTGACGGTCACGTAATCTTCCAGCATCGCAGTGAATGAATCTGCACTGCAATGGCATGCAGCTGAAGTAAACAACCTCCCAGGAGCATTCTGGGACATGAAAGAGCAGCAGCTATCTCAAGCGATCTTTCTGTCATGAGTAAAGGCAGCTCTCCCATCTTCCCCCGGTCTGATGCTAATCGGACTCTGTGGATGTGGCTGTTTGCTGCGTATGAGACGTGTTGCACGTTTACTGAATTTGTTTAAGGCTGCTTTTGCTTCAGATATATACTTGTATGCTTATACTATCTGCTGTTTTTCTTGCACTGGACTGATGCAGCAATTTTTGCCAACACTGATAACTGATAATTGTGTGTGTGTGTGTATATATATATATATATATATATATATATATATATATATATATATGAGAATAAACATCAATATTTTAGATAGATAGATAGATAGATTTAAATTTCATTATGATATTTAAAAAATATGTATCAGTAATTTAAATAAACTAACTTAATTCTAAATATATATGTAAATTATTAATTGTATCCAAAACTAAAAAGTTTTTGTTTACAAAATATATGTGTGTGTACTCTGTATATTTATTATGTATGTATAAATGCACACACATGCAGGTATATATTAAAGAAAAAAGTTATGTTTATGTATTAAATATATTTATATAAATTATATGAATATAAATGTATAGATGTAAATTCATTAAAATATTTTCAAAATACACACCGTATGTGTGTCTTTATATACACATAAGTATACACAGTACACACACACATATGTTTTGTAAAAAATAAACTTTATTTTGGATGTGATTAATCACGATTAATCGTTTGACTTCACAAATGCAAATAAATGCTATTTGCTACATACTGTAAGTATGCAATATTATACATTTTTGTACAATAAGCTAACACATGTTGTGGTTAATTTGATGTTTCTGTCAGATGTTGTGAAACTCTAGTCCCCAGTCGTGTCACGTATAAGACAGAACTGCAGCATGCATTTTTAATACACATTTGTAAGAGATCTGGCCCCTTTTTGCTCCTGCTCCAGCGCTCCGGTCCAGATCTTGCGTCTCTCGCTGCGTCGTGCTCTCCAGCTCTGTAGGTTTGTGGTTTCACAGGAAGCCGCTCGTGTTTGTGTAAAGCAATGCCTCCTATGTCATGTCTGTGTAGCTGAGGTGCCGCGCTGCTCTCTCACTGTGTCGCTTGTGCAAGCTCTTTTTTTACGACTCTGGATATCGCTGCTGCCCAAGCTCTCCAGGAACGCTGGAGACTTCATACAGGAGTCTCTGTCTGGAGAGGGGGGGGGGTTAAAAGCCGGTAGGAGGTGCTGAGGAGACCCTTTGCATTTTCTCTCTTTTGTTGTGAGACAGAGCGTCGGCTATAAGACATCCTCTGAAGTTCATGGACCTGTGGCGAAGACTGATTCTAAACCAGGACATGGGATTGTTTAGGCAACCCGCTGGGACTCAGTAGAAGTGGATTAAAAAGGAAATCTCTGTGCTCGTATGTGTGTGTCTGTTTTGTTTTTCTAGGAGCATGGGGCTCTGGTGCGCTCTACACCAGGAGCCCTGCACGACCGGACCGACAGCAGTGTGACTGTTTTATTGCGTCGACCGGCTCTGGGGTTTTTAGAGGGCGAGAAGGAGCCCGTACTTGATCCTTTAGCCCTCATCTTTTCAACACAGCATGAAGAGTCACCCATGTGTCCACCCCGGGCATCCCAGCATGGCTGTGTACGACGTGGACGATGTCCGGGAAGCCTCGGCTAGCCCGGTCAAGCGCCTCAAAACTGACCATCCCCTTCCCTGTCTCCCTCCAGAGGAGGCCTACCAGAAACTGGCCACTGAGACCCTGGAGGAGCTGGACTGGTGCCTGGACCAGCTGGAGACCCTGCAGACCCGACACTCCGTCAGCGAGATGGCCTCCAACAAGGTGAGTCACCGTTCAACTTCCCACCTAACACATGGTATTTTCCACTCAGGAACTAAGAACGAAGGGCTTCCCCTTGACTTAATGTCATTACCGCCACTGCCCAGGGGAGCTCAGGTAATTGGTGAGATTTGGCAGGGCTGCCGGCTCACAGGCGGGAGACGTTATCAGGTAGCGTTAGAGCCAAGATGGCTGCCCCAGGGGGGGTGCAGTTTCAGGGAGATACACACACGAGTCATGTACGTGCGGGATTGTGAGTCAGGGTTGTCCATCACGCATCCATCCGACGATTCGATGCGCTATCAAAACAACAAATGCTTGTTGCCCCACTGCGTGAGTAGAAACGGGCAATGCTTCTAGCCCATGCTGGAAGACCTTTAGTCAGACTGAAGCATCATTGTCGTTGGAACCGTGGGTCTGTTTTTGTGGGAGGGAGGTCAGATTGCTGGGGATTGTGTTTAGCATTGCTGATTACTGCACAGGCATCTTTTAATGTGGCACGCTGCTGTGCCCAGGACTGCAGTCTCCAGCAAAGCTTTCCTGTAATTCCTATTTGTGGAGGGGGGTTTGGGAAATATGGGATAGAGGTCTTGTTTTGGTTTATGCGTTTGGTGCGGGTCTAAGAGAAGGGGAGGTGCCGCTTTTACTGAAGGTCATGAATCATATTTCACATTGGAACTGGCTGATAAAACGTTTGTTGTCATGTAAACCTTGAGTGTCTTCATTTGGATTTTGGTAGTTTGAGTAATTGTTTCATAAACTGGATTTTAAAATGTTTTAAAATAAAAAACGTATGCATGTGCAGAACTCTGTTATGATGGCAGGGAGTTGTGGTCGGCGGCCCGGGTGTTGCTGTGTGATTGCAAGAACTAGGTGGTTTCTGGGGATTTCTAGCTAGTTGCATTGTGGTTACCTGATTTTGGGTTACTAGGTGAGTTTTCCACCCAATTTTATCACCCACCACGTGCAGATTCTGACCATTTGAGGTTGCATTCATGTCTGTAACATAGAAAAAGTTTAATGCTTAGGCTTAGCAATGTGAATAAACCTCTAACCCCAAGTATTGTATTATAGTATGTGATATGTCAAGAGTCAAAGATGCTTTAAGTATGGACATTATTAATGATCCTGGTCAAATTACATTCATACAAGTATGCATGTATAAACCTAGCTCTATATTTATTTTTGTACATGTGTTTTGTTGACCCAAACACCTTCAAACTATGAAATGTAAACATGTTTGTTGCAACATCCCGTATTAGACAGTGTTTACATATAAATATCTTTTAAGTCTATTATTTTTTCCCGCTAACTATTTTAATATCTCACAATCTGCGGGCATTATGCAAACTGTTTACAGTGATGCTGATTACATAACCTCACCATATTATTGCTGAATAGACAGGAAACAGTCTTCGTAGAACTGGTTTTAGGTCAGACGCTGATTGCCTTTAAACTATAGGTGCTGTGTGTCGTCTTCCTGGCCCGAGATAAGTTTCTTCTGTAGATACAGCTTAGTTCCCTCCTTCAGTATGCATCTGTGGAAAAGTTTCACCTTCGGCGGGTGTGAAGGGTGCATCTGACGATGAGTAAAGTAAAAAGGGCACACTCTCCTCATTCATACGTGCAGAAGTTGAATACTGTAAGTTAGACTCACTGCTGATATAGAATGAGATGCTGCGTGTCTGAACTAGCCTAGGTGTGACATCACGTTGCCCCGACAGCATATGTGAGGGTTTTAATGTTCACATACAGCAGAGCCAAACTCATGCTCAGAGTCCTCATATCTGTCACAATGTGCTTTACCATTTCAAGCCCAGATAAACGTGTTTAGGCAGAGAGCCGCTAAGATGCTATAATATTTGCTAGCGGACCTCATTAACCTTTCGGCTGGGTGTCTTTGTGCCGAATCTGGTGCGTGTGCATCGTCTGTGCTCTGTCTCAGCCCACTGCAGGGCTCGATTTGTCTGCGTTGCCATGGCGACTGCAAGCATGTGGGATCCTGCATAAGCCTGTTTGTCTGCGCAGTGACAGGGAGGGCATGTTGTTGCTGTGTGTGTGTGTGTACTGTAGGTATTCTGTTCATCAGTATGCAGCGTGGCAGGCCTATGCCGGTGATTCAGGAGCATGCTCAGTACATTCAAAAACAAACCATAAAACAGACAGGAGAGACTGAGGGGCCGTGAAGAAGGGCTGGCTTCTGATTGGTCCGGCTAGAGCAAACGTGAAACCCCTCACACACCTGATCATCATAATATGATGCAAATGAAGACGTTGCTCAAAAATGACCTGCGTTCTGTGACAGATGCAAATTTGTGTGTTATCTGATCTCTGGCTGCTTTATTGCGTAACATATATTGTGCCTTGAAACATCGAATGATTCTAGAATGTACCATTTCACAAATTCTTTTACTGCTTTATTTATAGACCGATAAAGATTCAGACTCATCCCCAATGACTATGAAAACAATAAATCCAACATCAGCAACTGAATAATCCTATAATCTGTCAACTAAGGGCTCAAATTTAAAGGATTTTATGGATTTAAACAAACCCCTAACCTTAAGAATTAAACTACGGCATGAAACTCGTTCTGTTTGTGCTTGAACACGAATGATTCTCGTTGAGCAGAGTGTCCTGTTACTTTACAAAATCATCCCACAAATTCAAAATAAGGGTCAGACTTAATCCATATCAAAGATCACAATATAATATAATAATATTTAATTTTAGATATTTTTTGTTATATGAATATTATGTGAAATATAAATAAATGTACATGTAAATATATGTGTAATATTGTCAGATTTGTTTATTACATATATATGTAATATATTTATAATCTATAAATAATAAAGTAAATAATCATATTAAATAAGTGTGTGTACTGTATGTATGAATATAAATATACATATAATTATATATAATAAATGTCATTTCTGTAACTAATTATAATTATAAATATATTATGTAAATATAAATATATACATATTTATACTTATACAAAAATATATGTAGAATATTTATATATAAATAAATTTTAATGTGTAAAAAAAATATATATATATATATATAGTTTTATATATAAAATGTGTGTGTGTATATACACTCATATATATATATATATATAAATATATTATACAAAATGTATTGATAGTATATAAAATAAAATATATAAATAACTTACATATATATATATATATATATATATATATATATATATGTAAGTTATTATTATTATAGTTATTATGTTATTATATATATATAACTTATAAAACAAAAAGTAAAAAAATAAAAAAATATTTTTGAAGATTAAACAAATTGACTTGTTTAGATATATATATATATATATATATAATTTAGCTGTTTATCTTTCTGTTTGGGACCAAGATAAAGTCTTTCCCTTACAGCAGATCTTGATTGACCAAAGTATCCAGCTTCCCCTCCATGAAAGTTCCTGAAACACCCACACCACACCCCGTGGCTGAGGCCTGCCAGAGCCGAAGGGAAGAAAGACAGAAGGAAAATGAGACATATGGGTTATAGAGGGGGGTTCGGCATATGGGATGAGGGGGTATCTGTGGCCAGTGGCTTTCTTGAATGATTTGGATCCTGCACGCGCGCTGTGGTGAAGCCTTGGCGTCCCATTGGTCCTCTCTGAAGTGGCAGCCGCAAAGCACGAAACTCTGAACGATACTCAAAGAGTCCGCCAACGGCTTTAATCAAAGCCACACGAGGCCTGTGTGAGCCCAGCTAAAGGCCTCAGATCCTGCCAGAATTCACCAGACTACTTCACAGAAAACCACAGAGCTCTGTTTCCCTCACCAAAGAGAACAAACGGCCTTCATATGAGCCATACAGACACATAGTGTACCACAATTTTGTGTCAACAATTTCAAATTTCTGCATCATATTTAGCCCTTTTGTGCGTTTAAGCCGTGGGTTCATCCAGGTCCAGGATGCATTTAGTATCTGTCAGATGTGTTTGGAATTATGTGTTATTATGAGTGTGCATGTTCCCAATAAAACTTGACGTGGCGATAATTAGATCTCCAGAAATAGCATTGCCTTTCTAATGACGAGCATGAAAGTGGTCCCGGCAGATTTTGGGGTGTGGTCGGAGGTTTTCCCCCTTGTTTCCATAAGCATGACACTGGCCTCAACCTGCAGCAGACACGACCACACTGCCTCTAGTTAGCGCTAGTCTATAATTAATCATAATCCACTGTACAGTAGGATCCTGTTTCATGTTCACTTATAACTGCTCCATCATGTCACTCAGTCTTCAGTAAGACTAGTGGTGGGGATCAGACCAGTGTGTGTATATATATATATTTTAAAAAGTAATTTTTACTGGAAACGCATCACAAAAATATTTTCTATATAAAGTTACATAATTATTTATTTTGATTCATTTTATTGACTTTCTTTTTTTATTTCAATAATTAATCTTTTTGGCAAAAATATTAGATTATTCATTTATTTATTTGTTTATTTACTTGTTCTCATTTTTATGTGGCCAAAATATTAAATGATTCATAAATGAATGACAAGTCTGACAAAAACAGCTTCAAATTATAAAACGGCTTCTCGAAGTGAATCGACATAGTAAATTACAACAATAAACTACTAAAAATACAAACAAACAATAAATAAATAAACATACACATCCTATACAATAAATAAACATACACAAAACTAAAACCAAACCAAAATCAGATTTTAAGATACCAATAGCTTTGACATTTTAATTTTTGACAGACTCTTCATTCTTTATTTAAACCTTATACTAAAATTATATTGTCCAGTTTTTATCTGCAGCATCAGACATGCATTTATGCAACAACATGTGATTTTATTATCGGATGAGTGCAGGCATAATGATTACAAAGGCTGTGTTTTGTTCTTATTTTTGAGTGTTGCTCAGTGGGTTATTGGTTATACAACACAGATAAACTGACATACACAGCGATTCTCTCCAGCTTTATTTCCCTGTTTATAAAGAACCACATAATGTGTTGCTTTGCATAAAGAAATGCTTTGACGTAAAACATTACCACAGAGGCTATATATTTCTCCTGATAATGTAGTATCAATGCCGCATGGTAAAGGCTCGGGTTCATATTCAAATCAGCCACAAACAAATCCGGCCAATGGCTATTGCTTTCATAAAAGAGCCACTGATCTATCATTTGTTTTTCAAATGAGAACATCTCCCCTGGCCACATAAAAGCCTTGTGTTATGCTCGCATGGGGGTCGATATCTCCATATGAATGCTGACGTGTTGTTTGTTTTATTTTCGGTTCACAAGTGTCATCAAAGACCCCCACTTCTGATTAGCCTTTGATTCGAGAATGGAGATGGCGGTTACCTAGGCCCTGTTTATCAGCAGGTCAATATTTACACTCAAACAGGAGTTTGTTTTACAGTCTGAGAAGTTTAACTACTTCCTCTTTTTGACTTATAATGGATTTGAAATAAATTGTACACTTCTGTGTGACAGTGGCAGTTTTTCTGTGGCCAATGTTGATGAAAGAAAAGAGGCCAGTAGCCTAGTAAATCACTGAGCATTAAGTATTTATTTGATTTAAAAATATTTTATTATTTGAGAAGATGACATTTTATTTTTTTATAGACATTCAACACAGATTTTTAAATATATGTTAAGTATATTATATTATGTAAAAATCCAGTTTAATCCATTAGATTTTTTTTGTTTATTTACTTGCTTTCATTTTTAGATATATTTATAAATTAAATTGTATTAATTTATTTTAGTTTTAATATTTATTTATTAAATTTGTTATGTAAGACTTTAAAGATATGAGGCATTGTTTGGCCTGGCAAATAAAAGGTTCATCTTCCTTTAGAATCTAACAATAAAATAGACAAATATTCAGGAGATTGTGTTCACAAATGAGAAAAAAAACAATTTGCAAATAAATGTGGATTAAATACTTATTAAATTTAAAATTATATTATTGTTTCAAAGGTAACATTTTTATTTTATTTTATTTCTAGAAATTCAACCCAGAAATATTTTATGTTGAGGCAAAAAAAAAACAGTTTGCAAATAAATGAGCATTAAATATTTATTAAACCTATTGTGATTTTATTGTTTTGAAGGTAGCATTTTTATTTTATTTCGTTTCATTTCTAGAAGTTCAACTCAGAAATTATTATTATATTGTATTGTTTATTTTTCTTGGCAATTTTATTTTAAGTTTTATTTTTATATATATATATATATATATATATATAAAATATGAAGTTTTTTTCATTTGCATTCCAGTTACTCTCAATCAAACTGCAGTTGGGTTATTTTGATTAGGTTAAAAAATAACTAATAAATACAGTTAACTAACACAATAAAAACATGACAACATGATTTTTGAAAAATAAAAAATTATAATAATTATCTGTTTTTGCAAATAAATTATTTTTGCAAATGAATCACCACTATATAACTTTGACAAAAAAAAATGTGAAAACAGGATTTATCATCCCTCAATTTTGTGGACGTTGATGTTAGGAATGATGGGAGAGGACGCTCCTGCTTGTGATCAGTGATTGCCGATAATAAGACGGAAACATCATCTGAATTATATCTGTCTATCAATACTTGATGCGATAACGTCAACAGATAGGCCACACCAGGAGCCGTTCATGAGTCATCGGAGCACACTGCCGCTCTGCCATATGACTATACCAGGTACAAGGTGAGCTGTGAAAACAGTGGCGTTCTCCAAGGCCTGTATCCTCCATCAGCGGATGACGGCGCCCCTGCCCCCATCTCTCCCTCTCAGTAATGAGCCGTGATTGGCTGTGTGGAGGGGCACGAGCAGCTTCCATTATAGCAGCAGTCCCATATTTGGAAGGTGTTGAGCAGCCCAGCATCTTTCTCACGGCTCAGAGGAGCACAGCCAAGCCATGTCTGCCAGCCTCCGCACCTCCATTGCACCTTCACCTGATCCCGAGATGCAGTTTTTAGACTGAGACAGAGGTAGAAGCATTCGCGTGCCATTGTCTGAAGGATTTAGGAGTGCTTTGTTTCTTGCTTTTCTGTTTTGGAGCTTTAACGAAGATGCCTGAAGCCAATTATTTACGCTCAGTCTCATGGGGATATATAAAGGTATGGATCATGAAGCTGATTTTCTGTGTCTCTAGTGATGGAATATTTAGGACAAACAGAGGCTGCGAGGCAGCAAAATGCAAACAATCAATTTTGGCCTCTGTGTGTTTACTTCATTTATTGAGGCTTTTGTGTTGTCATGAATTGATGTATTCAAATAATGTGCGGTACACCACATGTAAATCATATACAAATTAGCAGAGATGAATATTTTATGCAACAATCCAAACAGGACCGTTTCTGTACGCTGTGAGTTTTGAAAGCTTTAGCTTGATCTATTCTGTCATACACAGATATTTAGTTGTAATGGTGTGTTGTTGTAAATCAATGCATTTGTTATGTAAGACAGTAAAGAGGAAAATATTTTTAGGCCTGGCAAAAAGATTTGTCCTCATTTGTAAATCTGACAAATAATCTGACATAATCAGGTTAAGTTTCATCACAAATAAAGGAAAAAAGTATGTATTATATTTTGCATGATTTAGCATGTTTCTGTATTGAAATTTTCATATATTATACAATTTTTCTTAGTATATATATATTTACATATGGATATGTTTTATGTATGTTTTATGGAATTCGTGAAATGTGCCTGATTTCTAGATGTGGCTATTTTTAGATCTGGCCTGGTTTTATTTGAAGGGTCTGAGGGTGTCTGTTCTCACACTGATTAGAATAGAAGGTTACAACTGATTGATTTTAAAATTCAGTTTATTGATTAATTTATGCAATGTCTTTGTGTCACCCAATCAGGAAGCATTACCATGACTGATTAGAACTCTGCCTTTTGTCCTATCTATCCATCTGTCTATCTATCTGTCTATCTATCTATCTATCTATCTATCTGTGCAGTTCAAGCGGATGTTGAACAGGGAGTTAACCCACCTGTCTGAGATGAGCAGATCTGGTAACCAGGTCTCAGAGTACATCTCCAACACATTTTTAGGTAAAGCATCAATCACAAAACACAACGCGTTTGACTTGTAAGTGTTATGTTGAGGTTTGGGGCTCCAGCTTGTGCTCATACTTCTCCATTGTTTCTCCAGACAAACAGCACGATGTGGAAATGCCCTCCTCGCAGACGCAGAAGGAGAAGGAGAAGAAGAAAAAGCCCATGTGTCAGATCAGCGGGGTGAAAAAACTCATGCACAGCACCAGCCTCACCAATTCCAACATCCCTCGCTTCGGGGTCAAGACGGATACGGAAGACTCCTTAGCCAAGGTGAGCGGAGTGACGCCGGATGGGTTATTTTAGTTGGAGAGCTGCTTCAAACACTTCAGAACCTCAATCGTCTCAATTGAATCCTGATTGGACCTGATCGGAGACTCTCGTAGACCTTGACGAAAGGTCGTTGGTGCTTTTTTGTGCGATGACGTAGATGGATGACGTGCGATTGGAAAGATTTCGTACCCTGCTGAAAAGAGCAGCTTGGAGCAGCATGCGCTTCCATGCTGGTTAGTGTCATGCTGTTCACCAGGAAGCCTGTCGACCAGCATGGTATTTAACTCAGAGCATATTGCTGGTTAAACTAGTATTTGTCAACACCTTGGTTGATGAATGCATTCAGAAACATTAAAAAATTCTGCTCTTTTCAGCAGGTCAGTTTTCTTAAATTCACTGGCTTTTTCTAAAACGAGTTCCGAATCATTTCTAGAATATTTTGTGGCTGTTATATATATATATATATATATAGCCTTATAATATTCAGAGTATTACAAAGCATCTTCCCTGTGATTAACAGGAAAATAACAGTATTGGTTATTCAAATACAATTTCAGCTGTTCAGCAGCCCTAGAAAAGACAATAATGTCATTTATTCAGCTCAGTTTATTTCATTATCAATTGAGTTTAGTTCAGAAACTAAATGCTGCAAAGCTATGAAGCAAACACAGTTCAATCATAAAGCAGCTCTACAGAGGAAATAGTCATTATTCAGTTCAGTATTGATTCAGTTCAGTTCACTACAGTGTCAGTGCTGTGGAGATCATCAGTTACATGGCAAACACATTTCAGCTGTAAAGCAGCTCTACAGAAGACAATAGTGCTCATCCATTCAGTGAATTCAATCATTCAACTCAATTCACTTCAGTGTTCATTTTAGTTTATAATAGTGTAAAGTTTAACAAATTATGAAACAAGTTTAATTGAACTATAGGCTGCTCTATTCAAGTTAATGTCATTAATAGTGATGCACCAAAAAAATTATAATAATTCTAATAATTTTTAGAAATTTAAAATCAAAAAAAAAATTAAACGGTCTGTTAATGTAATACAATTGTATTAATATTGCATAGATTTTTTTTTTTTTATTTAGTCGAAAGCCGAAGCTTAAAAGATATTTTATTTGATTTTATGTTAATTTTGTTTTATTTAATTAGTCAACTTTTTAATAACAGAATTATTATTATTATTTTTTTTTTAAAAAGTAAATTGCTATTTTGGCCAAAAATGTATGGTTGCCAAGATTTGGGTGAATCACTAGTTATTCATTTCAGTGGCATCTCACGTTCTAATGATTCACCGCTCTGTTTCAGGAACTGGAGGACATAAACAAATGGGGCCTTAATGTTTTTAAAGTCACAGAGTTTTCAGGCAACAGGCCTTTAACGGTGATGATGTACACTATATTTCAGGTGAGACCAAACATTCACATTTATTTACTTTGCTAATAAACATCTTTAGGTGCGCAATTCGTCCGTGTTTGTTTTCATAACTTTCTGATGTAACAAAGGTCACATGGACAGGGACAAACTGCATTAACCAATAATATCATAGCTTACTTTACATGACCTCATCAGTTTGTTTATTTGACATGCTGTGTCATGATGTTAAATGTGTTGCACGTTGTCATAAACGGACACTTTATTCATCTTTCTCTCCCACAGGAAAGGGATTTACTCAAAACATTTAAAATTCCCCTGGACACTTTCATAACTTACCTGATGACCTTAGAAGACCATTATCATGCTGATGTTGCGTATCACAATAACATCCACGCTGCTGACGTCACTCAGTCCACACATGTGCTGCTCTCCACGCCTGCTCTGGAGGTGAGGGAGGCTGCTCACCTTGCCGTTTTCAATAGAAATTAGAACATTTATGGAAACTAAGGCTCCTTTGGAAATTACCAGTGTATTGACGTCACAACTGAAAAAGTCTACAGCCCACATTGACCTATTTAACATTCAACAACTGGGCGTTTATTGGTCATTTCAGATGCATTGAGCTTCAACCACAACAGAGGTTGTTTACATACTGTATAGAGGGTTGAAAATAGACACACAACAGCTAAATTATGAATGTTTTTGGTGCAACTAACATTATAAGCTGATTACAGGAGAAAAGTGTTGCACGTGAGCCCTTTAGTTCAGATTTAATTCGGTATGACCTTGTGTGCTACTTGCTGGATTTCTAAAAAGGTTATGTGGTGAAGATAATGTCTGCTCTCACTCACCGTACATCCACATGTTGTTCTCTTTCAGGCGGTTTTCACAGACCTTGAAATTCTCGCTGCCATTTTCGCCAGTGCTATTCATGATGTAGACCACCCGGGTGTCTCCAACCAGTTCCTTATTAACACCAGTAAGTGTGAATTGCTTCTCGTTGGATTATACCGCAGAAAATAACAACAACAACAACAATAATAATAATGTTTTTAATTTTAGCTAATCAAAAAAGTATGTCTGCATTCATGCTTTTGGTGTAAATGTTTTAAGGTTTAATTATCTAATTATTAAAATTTTGTACATTTAATATTATAATTATTTATTTAAATGTCTACATATAATAACAAAATGTCTAAAACTATTGTCTATATGTCTAAACTATTAAATTTACAAATATGGACAAATTTATAAAAACTGGACAAATATATTTCATTAACTCTATAAATAAAACAATATTATTTTATATGTCTAAATATAATATATTTGTACATTTAAACAATTGCATTATAGAAATGTAAATAGATTCTAATTTTTATGCATAAATGTATTGACGTGTAAATCTATTTACATTTCTATAATCTATTTAAATGTACAAATGAAAATATCTTATGTAAATATTATAATCTCATTTAAATATATATAATTACCTTTTTATTGAAATGTTTAAATATAATTATGTGATGAAGGAAATATAGTCTAATTACGTACATTTCTAAATATAATAAGATTATATATAGATTACTTAAACGTATAACTATAATAAGGAAATTTTGTAAATTTTAGTTTGGTCCAAAATATTTATTATGAAATTTATAATAACTTTTTGTAATTAATTCATAAGGTATGGTTTATTTATTACCTTTCTAATAATAATAATAATAATAATAATAATAAAAAAATATATAAATACATTAAGAGCACAAGATTATCAAGTTATTCTTCCACTAACAGCGAATGTGAATAGTTACTTAGAATAAGTAAAATGCATAATTTGACCAATCAGCAATGAGAACGCGTTCTATTTATTCGATGGGTTAAAAAAAAAAAATATATATATATATATATATATATAATGCCCTGAATGGTAGCTCTTGAGGTTACATAACTTTATTTTGACATAAGCAGCAGTGATGCGGCGATAGGCCAGATAAATGCGACTCAGGCCTCATGGGATTGTGTGTCTGCATCTCCTGCGTCACGCTGTAATCTCTCACAGACAGTGATGGAGTCCTGCTGCTGACACAGCTGTCTGTCACGCTCATCTACAGATTAGCACAAGGTCACAGAGTTTCTGCTGTTTTCTTCATGTTTGCAGACTCTGAGTTGGCCCTCATGTACAACGACTCGTCGGTGCTGGAAAACCATCATCTGGCGGTGGGCTTCAAACTCCTGCAGGAGGAGAACTGTGACATCTTCCAGAACCTGACCAAAAAGCAGAGACAATCGCTGCGCAAGATGGTCATTGACATCGTACGTCCCACTCAAAGGACATTTAGCTTTGATGATGCTTGATCTGAACTCTGGTTCAAGGTTTTTCTCGCACGTTTCTCCAAGGTCTTGGCGACTGATATGTCCAAACACATGAACCTGCTGGCCGATCTGAAGACCATGGTCGAGACCAAGAAGGTCACCAGTTCTGGGGTCTTGCTCTTGGATAACTACTCAGACAGGATACAAGTGAGTCTGATATGGGTCTTTTATGACTTCCTGTAAACTCTGGCTTCCTGTAAATTCGTTCAAGTGGCCCAACACAGCCACTTCTGGCTCAGCCAATGGTGTGAATTGGGGGCGGGACTTTGTGTCAGAATCAGAATTTGCTTTCAATTGTTGCCATTGTTTGTAAATGTAAAATAATAGTTTACATAATTTTTGATATGATTTTCTTTTGTTACTGATTTGTTTTAATTAGGATGTACTTTTTCTCAGCTGCATCTGACACATGATACAGTATTTAAAGGTGAATTTAACAGCGAGTTCTCAATGGTCCTCAGGTGCTTCAGAACATGGTTCACTGTGCAGACCTCAGTAACCCCACCAAACCCCTGCAGCTGTACAGACAGTGGACGGACCGCATCATGGAGGAGTTCTTCAGTCAGGGTGACCGAGAGAGAGAGCGAGGGATGGAGATCAGCCCCATGTGTGACAAACACAACGCCTCTGTAGAGAAGTCTCAGGTAGGGTCATCAATCCAAAAAGGAACTATGGAACTGTTTCTACTGCCAAAATAAAATGGTTAATTGCAAGATAAAGTGTAAAATAAAAAATAAAAATAAAAGCAAAAAGAGCATTACAAAGAAAAAATGGGGACATTTATATATATTTGTTTTTATGAAATTGTTAAATCTATTAAACCATTATGAAATCAGCAGACAGAATCTTTTTTTATTTTTATTAAATTAGTTTAATTTGTAGTTTAGGTTTTAGTATCTTTGCGATATACTTTAGTCATTCTTTAATTATTATTTATTGTTGTTTTTTTGACTAGGTTAAAAACTAACTAAAAAAACTAACACAAGCTAACTAACACAATAAAAACACGATAACACAATAAAAAAAAAAAAGTAAAACTTGAGTTATCTGTATTTTTTTAGTTGGGCCTCAAATGTATGTGTGTGCCTATAATTAGTTTTATTTTTATTTCAGTTTTAGTACTTCATAATACAGATTATATCATTTTTTTCATAGATATATTTGGTATTACTTTTATTGGCAAAACAACATTACTAAGTTTTGTTTTTCATCTGATATTTGTATTTTATTTTATGTATTGGATATATTTTGTAATTATTTTTAGTTGTATTACTATAGATAGTTACCAAGCAACATTTCAGAAATTGTAAATAGCATTTAACATTATAGAAATATGAATCAAATTATTTTCTGAACTGTATGTGAGTGTAATTCTCACAGCTGTCTCTGTGTCTTTAGGTGGGCTTCATTGACTACATCGTGCACCCGCTGTGGGAGACGTGGGCTGACCTCGTACACCCAGATGCCCAGGACATCCTGGACACGTTAGAGGACAACAGAGAGTGGTACCAGAGCACCATCCCACAGAGCCCGTCACCCGCTCCTGACCAGCCCGAGGAGGGCAGCCGCTCCGCCGGAGCAGAGAAGTTCCAGTTCGAGCTGACGCTGGAGGAGGATGGAGAATCAGACACGGAGAAAGACAGCGGCAGCCAGGCTGAGGAGGAGGAGGAGGAGGATGATGAAGAGGAGGAGGACAACAGCTGTAGTGATTCCAAAACTCTGATAACGCAGGACTCAGAATCCACAGAGATTCCGGAAGCGGAGGAGGGAATTTCAGAAGAGGTTTCCACGGAACCCAGCATGGTGGAGGAGGAGGAGGAGGAGGAAGAGGAGGACGAGGAGGAAGACGAGGAGGAGCAGCCGGCAGACACGTAGCAGCGCATCTGGATGGCCCAAACTAGCTGCCGTGACGGCAAAAAACGCAAATATTTAATAACAGACAATGAAATTGAGTTCCAAAGCGCACGTTGCACTCCGAGACCTCGGCCACTCCTCTCTCGCTCTCTCTTTCTTTTCCGTCTCTCTACGAGCTGCCTGGAGACGAGAGGACACTAAGACTTCGGTAGGTTGTCGTTTTATTTGCACTCAGGAATAATATTTAGTCCTCTGTTTTTTTTTCAAGCTTGGTTTTGTTTACCTTCGCCCTCCTCCTCCTCTTCTTCCTCTGTGATTCTCTGTGGACGACAGTGAGGAAATTCCCCGCACAAAGCAATCGGAGGAGACGCCGGCGGGGATCGACGCAGGAGCACGTTTCCTTGGATTTCAAAGAGACCTTATTTTCTACATTTTAAGTCTTCCTAAACTTTTGACTGAGAAAAATTTCACAAAAGACAAAAAAACAAACAGCCCAAGTGCTGTCATGGCCTCTTTGATGATTTTGTACGGTATACATACAGATTTTTACATAATTACTTTTTAAATAACAAAACAGCAGCTGTTGCGTTTTCGAGGAAACTTTGCGTGAAGGGTAACTTGCAAGTACGCCACGTGGGTCGTGCGTTCGCCACCATATTCACATCACTGCTGTCACACACCCTCCTTTCAGAAGCTGTATTTACGTTGTCATTGTCTTTTTTTACTTCATCGAACACTTTACCTCCAACGAGCCTCTTAATACACCTACAGATGCTTTATGTGCGCTCAACTCATTTCTGATTTATTTCTGCCTTGTTTTGGAGCAGATATTTCAACAACACTGCACTTGAAGCCTGTAATACAAAAAAAACCTATATATATATATTAAGTGTAAAATATACAATGTTATAGTATTACCAGGCATTACAGGCACCAAATTAATATTAATACACATGTTCAGGCTCATACATATATATTGGTGCTGTCAATTGATTAATCGCATACAAAATAAGTTTGTTTACATAATATATGAGTGTATTGTGTATATTTATTATGCATATATAAATACAAACACATGCATTTACTAAAATGTTAGGTTAATTTATGTATATGCATTTACATATTTATATTAATTTATATATGTAAATATTTCTGTATGTATTTATATATGCATAATAAATATACACAGTACACACACATTTATTCTGTAAACAAATACTTTTATTTTGGATGTGATGAATGGTTTGACAGCTCTAATTCATATACAGTACATTACAGGCATCAAGTAATGTGTTACCAAACACAAGAACTGTATTATTGACTTTAATTTTGTTTTAATGCAGACCGACACAAACATCCCGTTCAGGCTTTATAACTCCAGGTCAAGCTTAGCTTCTTTTACTGGCAGCATCCTGTTATGGGTGTATCAGAGCCATTTATCTGAAGCACTTCTGTTATAAAGACATCTGGAGATTTTCTTTTAATAGCATGTGAGAGACTGATTTTCTTTCCTTTCGCCGAGCGCGTGAACCGAAACACTCCCAGAAAGCACATCCATCCCGCGCATGCGTATTCTACAGTGATAGAGTAATGCCTTTCACAATCACCTGCGTCACGATTCATTAGATCAGAGATCTTCTCTTAGGGCTAGATGCAGATTAGCGTCAAAATCCACATTTTCATTTCAAGCCAAAACCTCCCTCCCGCTCTGGACACGCACTATGCGACACATGGCTTTTAACAAGGACTTATGTCTGTATGTGGTTTTAATTTATTGTTTGGCTTCTGTTTGAAAGCAGTACTGTAGACCATCAACTGTAGCATAGAGCGTGTGGACTTGCAAGTTACTGGCCTCCTGTTTTTTTTGGTCGTGTACATAGAACAAACTTTTTAAAGTCTGTAGTTAACAGAATACGCTCACAGAAACTTGAAACAACCTGGTTCGAGTAGTACTGATTTTGTTATATATATTTTTATTTAAGTTTGTGCCATGATATTCTTTCCTCACCAGATGACCTTACCTGATTACCGAATTTTTTTGTTTTTCGTTGTTATATATTTTTTCTTTTGCTGTTTACAACAATGTATTTATTTTGCTGTATATATTGTAATGTTTGTTGTAAATGATGACAGGTTCTAAACTTCATCCCAGATGGAGTTGCTGTATTTGGTAAACTCTTGTTGAGAGAATGTTTATTATTATAAATACTATCCAATGTAAAAACAAGAAAACGATGATGATGATGATGATAATATTCTGTATAAAAACGAGAAGGTCACCTTCGAATGTGTGTTTCTGGAGATCTGGGGAAAGCCAAACCATTTGAGACGAGTTGCCACTGGCGTTTGGCCCCAGGGCTGTGCCTTAACTTAAACTCTTTATTTGTGTGTGCGTTTGGTCTCTCTACGTGTTTCAGAGAACGATGTCTGCTGCCAGGGTATCAGGGCATCTTATGCGCTGCATTTAAAGCTAAAGCTTAGGACGCCTTGGGTTACTTCTTTTCATTTGTAAGTCCAAAAAAAGTGGCACATAGCTTACGCCGCTGTGGATGCAGCGGCTGCAATAGTCCCGGGACGGTTGGGTTTGCCCTAGAGGTGCTTGGCTGCTTGTGATCTTCTACTTTCATGCTGTTCTTTAACTTCGTTCAGGTACCGTCTGCTACCTTCATCTCATCCAGCCTTGTAGATGTGCTTGTGCACTAAACTGAACGAGTCCTTCGAGTTTCAGATGTTAAATAAGCATACTTTCTGACACGCATACTGTAGATTTTAGCAGCCCTGGACCAAAGCCAACCGTGGCTATTATTATTAATTATTACTGGTATTTTTTCAATGTCATTAAAGGGATACTTTAACATTTGATTCATAAGTTCTGCTGATTAAAAGCTGAAACACTTCTTTCAGTCTCTTACAGTCTTTTGCCGGTACTGTAGATCCATCTCCAATCGGTTTCAAGTCCACAAACTACAAGAAAAAAATAATTTTATATGCAACAAGTGAAATAAAAGCATGGGTTGATTCCACACGTGTGTGGCGTGTTTGTATCTGTCGCAGATGTGAAGAACATGATTTGGTTTGCTCTCATCAAAGTGAAAGTCTTGTGAAGGCTTGCTGTTTGTGCGCCATCTACTGGACGTGCAGCGAACAACGTCATGCGTCACTCTCGAGGTTTGCTCGTGCAAAACACGCTGTTGTATTAAATACCTATTTTATACAGTGAGCCTTTATATTTATAATGACATCAATGAATAATAAACCAAAAAGGTACATTAAATTTTCCGCATCAAACACGGAACTGAGCTAAATTAACGTGTGAAATCAGTCATGCTAAAGTATATACACTGGACAGTTTTAATGTAAATCTAGTCAAAATTATTTCCTTTAGCACATTTATCTGAAAAAATATATCAGCGCAAGTAAAACAGGAGTTCTGGCTCCACCTGGTGGCCACAGACAGTAACAACTACGTTCATTAATATTAAATCGTTTCTAGGCGACGGAGAAAAAGCAACAGTAAATGTATTATTTTTAAGATTGATCATCTTATGTATCAATTTATGTCCACTCGTACTTTTTTGTCACCTTCTAAAATTAATCAGTCTATTGATAGACGCTTATAATAATAAAGTAAAGATTCCCTTTAAAATATATGATGCATGGATTTTATACTTACACCAATAAATGCATTACACACCAAAAACTATATTGCAGCCTTGAAACGTTTCCAAGTGAAATTATATTGTCTCTTTGTGATAAAAGTACTTATGCATGGACATCACGTAGATATAAAGCCTGCCATCATTCAATATGCTGGTACGATAATGCGTTATATATAATATTTCCCTGATATTAAAGACTGAAATACGACTGCCTTCGAAATTTCACGAAAATGAAGCCAAGTGATTGACGTTATACAAAAAGTTATACACACTGAAAAAAATCAATGTGCTTTGTCATGCTTGTCATTACCCTGCACTTCCAGCAGGTGTCACCAAAACAACGCCATTAAAACTGACCTTTAGAATGGAGATGGTCAAGGCCAATCAAAGATTCCTGCAGCTCCTGAGATAAAAGTGTTCATTTAAAGCGAGTTTAAACTTACTGTAACTTTAATGCAGTATGCTTTATAAACGTATGTCTAAGTTAAACTTGATCTTCGAGGTGTATTATGTGCAATAAAACAAAAACACATAATATAAGCTACAAAGGAATACCAATGAATTGAACACCATTTTCCAACAGCATTTTCAGTCTTTATAAAATAATAATAATAACAGAAAACTAAAAAGTGAGTTTACCTGTTTGGTTTGATGTCCCATAACCTCTGTTGTCCTATTAAGAGACTAGTTAGCAAGCGCTGTTTTCAAGACAAGCAAGCAAGCTTCTTTAAAAAAAAAAATAAATAAAAAAGTGTCACAATTGAATAATACAAATGGATTTTGTAATGGTATATAATGTTAAAATACGTTGAGTTCGTGGTAAATACCTTATTTCAGGCATTTAAAATCAGGACCATGGAGCCGGAAGTGTTAAAAACACATTTCCGGTTTTCTTATTTAAAGCTATTTCAGGTCTGGATGACTGGGTTAGCTATCAAATATAACAACCATGAATGAAATCAAGACATTTTGATGCAGAAAGCTTAATCAATAAATAGCTGTGATCACTTTTTGGCAAGTGTAAAACTGCATTTTATGGCTTTTATTGGCCATTTTTAAGGGACTGCATGTGCTAAATGACGATTGCATTCATGAGGGTCATAGGCTAGTTGACTGTCTTTTTTTACCTGTTGCACCTAGAACACAAACCTTTTACAAACACAGCAGAAGAGCACTGAAATATCAACACAATAGGAATATTTATTGGTATTTTCAACAGTAATTGATACACTTTTGTCTTACACACGCCACACATACAGAACAACCACCTCTAGAGTGATTCCTTCAACTAAAATATTAGAAATCACAAGTTAGGTCCAACAATTTTTTTTCTCTCCACACAAACCAAAAGTTAGATGAGCACTTTTTAAAAAATAAAATATTTTGAGTAAAATCACAACATTTTAAATAAAGTCATATATTGGGAACAATAGCTTGCAGCCTCATCATTTAAGACGAATTTTTAACAAAACGAACATTTTAATGTTCTGAGGGGACTTTGGAAATGATACAGTTACGAGGTAAAAGCACATCTGATGCATTATTAACAAAATTAAGAAAATAAATAATTTAAATGCAAACAAGTCTAACAATAAAGTACCATGTCTTTCGGACATAGCATGGTAAAATAGTATCTTTTGACATATAGAAATCATTACCATCTGATATCCACAAGTACTTTCTTATATGTTTAGATGTTTTTACTCCCTTTTGAGCTTGTATTTAAAAAGCTATTTTATGCATGCTGTACACCTGAAATGACAGCTATTGTAAAGCTACTGAATTGCAGTAGAGTGATTGCAGATATATAGCCCTATGCATGCGCTAAATGAATGAGATTTACACACAAACGCACAAAGAAAAACCACAGAGATGACTTGCAACAAGATACACGTTTACTTTTCTCCATACTAGTATATACACACCAACACACACACACACACACTGATGTAACTCCACAGTACTTCGTCTTAATGTCAGCACAAAGATAGTTTAACACAGAAGGTGAGGCAGAGCGATCTTCCATATGTGGGTTGAGATAGTGTGCAAAATCAGCATGGCACATCAAGACGCTCCACACACACACACACACACAGTCATTCAACTATATACAAGAGATAGGGTTTCGAAATATTGCACTTGCTGGCCCATTGCACCCCACATACTGAGGGATGCATAAATTAACAAATAAGATTATACAGATACAGGTATCTAAATAGAGATGCCATACAATTTCATGCAGGGATAATGCTAAACGTGGCTTGTGGTGGAGTTTCTTACTGATTTTCTTTATTCTGAGGACACATCAATGAACTATTAGCTATATACGTACCGGCGTATTCAGTTTTTAATAATGCCGGATATTGTCGGCCTAATGTTATATAAACTTTTTTTTTTCTTTTGTACTACG
Organism: Enteromius argenteus; assembly: GCA_032357425.1. Classification (NCBI taxonomy): domain Eukaryota; kingdom Metazoa; phylum Chordata; class Actinopteri; order Cypriniformes; family Cyprinidae; genus Enteromius; species Enteromius argenteus. The sequence continues at coordinate 383,759 of JAUCMR010000087.1, forward strand.
CTCACAAAACCACACATATCTACAGACCACACCATGTAGTTTAAGGGCTTTTTTTTTTTTTTTACTTAATTCTACCAAGATTATTATACATGACGCTGAAAGTTGGACAATTTCTAGGAACGAGAAACAAAACATCTAGAAGATGAAATCGCTCAGCAATATTTCCAGGTTATATTTCAGGCCAAAAGTTCTGTCAAACGATTACTCGCTTCCAAAATATGTTTTTGTATGCAAGTTATTTTGTATGCGTATTGTGTATATTTATAATGTATATATAAATACACACACGTGCATGTATATATTCATAAATATATATTATTTATTTCTAATATTTTTTTTTTTTTATATAATTATAGACATGTAAATATTTTCTAAATATATACTGTATTTGTGTATATTTATATATACTAAAATATACACAGAACACACACATGCAAACAAAAACTTATTGTGGATGTGATTAAATTTTTGACAGCACTAATAATATATATATATATATATACTAAATTTTCAATATTTCATTTTGAGGTGAAATATAAGCTGAATATTTCAAGACGTTTTCCCTAGAACTGCTCTTCCTTAGAAATGTTATATTTCTGACTCAAAAATGAAAAAACTTCCATCCATGGACAAAGTCATTTAAGGTTTGTGGGATGAAATATTGATGAGTGACTCACTTCTCCTGAAAATAGCTGCCCGACACATTTCCTTGGCTATTACTGCATCATTTTACAAGACAAGCTCCAGTGAGCTTCGACCTGACTCAGGCGACAGTGAAGCGGTTTCCTCATAACATCTAAAAATCACTGAATCCTCTCCGGCCATGAGCATAAAACAAGATAAGAGCAGGGACAGCAAATCACATCCTCCACAAAGTAGCTTTTTAGCCAACAGAGAAAAACAACAGACGACAGCGATAAACAGAAAAGAGGAATGGAGAAAAAGGGCTTGGGGGAAAAATAGAAAATCCACTTCACCTAGAAGAACGTTTGGTTATTTATCAGACACGCGCAGCTCATGAAGCACATTTACTGTTCCTTTTCTCACGGTAAAGTCTGTTTGCTTTGAATAAATAGATAAATATTTCACTTCATCAGCGTGAATTCATTTACAATGATCAAACTAAAAGTGTAGAAACACATTTTCCTCTCTGTATGAAACAGCTACTTAAGTCCACAATATTATATTCATCTGACTGAGGTATATACAAACCTATATACACTACATAGATTGTGTATTCATATAGATGACATAATTTTAATATTCTACAGTACACATATACACACGCTAGAGTTATGCAGCTGATGGGAAATTTTATTTCGATTAATATGGCATGACTTCCTATCTACAAAACTGTCTGAAAAGAGTCTGTTTGTGTGTATTAATGCCATTATGATCCTTTTCCTTGAGCACCTGATCCTTCATCCTTAATTCGTAACTACGTTTTTATTAGATTTGTATTTATGCGTAACTAAGGAAGTGAAGTTTTAAAAAAAGGTCAGTTTGATCGGGCTCTTAATCAAGTTTTTATTTGTAACTTTGTAATTATGTTTATTCATAATTAGGGGTGGGGCTTATTGAAAGGTCAGTCGATACCGATAACTATATTTGCACCCACACCAGCGAATGATGTCATCTGCTTATTATAAGCTCAAGTGCGTCTGTCACTTTAAATTCTCAAGCGGGTGACTAGCTGTCAGTGTTTCTAACGAACATCAAAAAAATCGTTCTGAAAACGAATCCCAACGATATCGTTTCCCTGTTCTTAATCATTCTAGTTTTGGTCTGGACGCTGCTATACTTTAACATTGAGAGCGATTTTTAGAACTACATCTTTATCGTTATCTTGCTTGATCTTAGTCGTATTGACATTTAAGCTCCAACTTTGGTGGAGAATTAACTTAGGGTTAGTTAGATCGTGTCACAAAGAGTTTATTTTAAATAAACTCGCAACTTAGTTTTTATTTGTAAAATTCAATGGGGTTTATATGTATATTAGGTTTATACGTAATTAAAGGGGCGGAGCTTACGGAAAATTCAGTTTGATCGTACTCGGGTTATAAAGGGTTGACAAAAATCTCAGCTTTCATTCTAAACTAATTATTAACTATATTTTTATTCGTATAATTACACGTAATCAAGTTCATTCATAATTACAAAATTACATTTGTTTGTAACTAAGAGGGCGGAGCCCAGCAAAGATCAGTTTAATTGTACTCAAAGTCATAAAGAGTTCACGAAAAAATCTCCAGTTTATTCTAAACAAATCCGTAACTCCATTTACTCGTAACTAAGGGGGTAGGGCTTAGGCGAAGGTCAGTTCGATGGCGCTCAAAGTCATGAGTTCATAAACAGTCGCTGCATGCATGTGGACGAAGTCTTGACGAACTAAATAACAGTGCTGTAAAGGCCGTTAGGACATTAAAGAAAACAGAGTGTCAGAATGAGCTAGGCACCGTAAAGACAGACGTGACTCTAGTGCAAAGGTGCTGGAACAAAACAGGCAAAAGTAGCATTCGTACACAACACATTCCTGCGTTCTGTGATCGTTTGGTCGGTTTTCACATGCATCAGACAGACGTCTTAGGCCGCTGCATTTTCTTATCGTTTTAAAAAGCGCCTCAGACCCCTGCATTGTGGCTTTATGTTTTGGAATACGAGAACGCCTCCTAGTGGTGCAACAGACTCACAGGCCAAATATACCAAAAACTGATGATCAAAGAAACGCAACATATTCAAGCAATTTTTCCATACTGTTTTTTTTTTTAAACGCTGAAAAACTGCTCGCCGTTGATCAAGACTCCACATAACAGCTTTGTTTCCATTGGGTGTAAAGGGTCACTGACATGCACTGATCAGATTCAAGTTGTTCCAGCACCTGTATTCTATGACATTAAAGGATATATGCATCTATCTAAAGGTGACACACACACACACACACACACACTTATGCTACTATGTAAACTGAGCACTAACAGGCACAGTTGGGCTGCTGTAGTGGAGGAGGGTTATCTGTTAACCGGGCCGTTCCCTGGGTTCCTGTGGTCACGGCGGGATCAGTCTCTAAACTCTCGGACATCTTGTCACAGATTATATCCACCAGACGCTCAAAGGTCTGCTTCACGTTGATGTTGTCCTTGGCGCTCGTTTCAAAAAATTCAAAACCTGGTAGACAGAAACGACACCAAAATACAGTTTAGATGTCAAAAATTATAATCTGCATATATCAAGGCGGTTTTAACAGTAATCCCAGGTACAGTTCAACAAGCTTAGTTCAAAACAGCAGAAAAAATGTTATATATATTCATTCAATATATGCATATATTTGTTAAACATAAATAATGTAACTAATATAATTTATGGTAATAACGTAACAAGCAATAATATAAATATTGTATAAAAAGCAGCCCCAGAACATAATTTTGCAAGCTTAATGAAAAAATTCATTCAAAATCTCAGAAAAACAAGACACACACAAAATCAGATTAATTTGTCTTGTTTTTCTGACAACTTGGATATATATATATATATGCGCACATGCAAAAACACACACTTTAATAAGCTTTAAGTGAAAATGAAAAATTTCAATGTGCCAGAAAACTGATATTACACAATATTGTTCATTGCTTAATATATTTTACGTATAATGTTTTTATTACTTCATCATATTCATATGATACATATATTTCACTTATTTCTGTGAGAAACGTATATAAATAATAAATAATTTAAATTAGTAATTAAATATGTATCATTATTAATAATAATGCTTAATTTTATTTAAAAACTAGAAAGTGTATTTTGTCTGCATTGTTAGTTTAGTAACATATCACCAGATCATCAGATGATTCAGTTGTCTCATGTCCACTTCACATGAAGTAAGGGTTAGGATATACTGTACAGTCAAAGCAAAATTCATTCAGACACCTTCAACATTTCTCACATTATCACAGTTTTATAGTTTCAAAAAATGGTAATAAAACATGACAAACTGTCAGAAAAAATTTATCTTGACATTGTCAGATATCTTTGATAGAAAGTTAAACAGCTTTGAGTTGTTAAATAATACCAATTGAGGTCAACCAGTTACCAAGCAATGCTTCATTTTGTTCAGTCTGTGGTGTAAAAAGGTGTGTTTTTATGAATTTTACTGGTAGTCCACTGTATGAAGACTTTTTGGGTATAATATTTTACAGTTCACTTTATTTTGCTATACTCATTTACATAAATAAATTATAGTGTCCTGCACAAACAAATAAAAAAAATATTTATTTAAAAATTACATCTGTTTGAATAATTTTTGGTTTTACTGTATATACCGTAGTTATATTGAGCATCTTAATTCAGTGACATTTCATAGCTGCTGCCTTAGAAGTTGCCCATGTATGCACAATGTGCTCTTTTACAAATTGTGACAATCCCTGAAGAAAAGTAATTTTTTTTGACGCTCTGAAAATGGCAGGGGTATGTCCTCTTTCACACCAAACATGCAATAAGTGTGTCTGTTTTCACCGTTCAGTGTTAGTCTGAGCCGTTCGCACATTCTGGTGTCATCCAATTATATGCGTTTAATTATCGCCCCAGTTCAAAGCTCTAATTCCCTGCATATGCTCTAATTTATGCACAGTGAAGATATGCTAACATGAGAGCCATCGAAGGTATATATTCCATCACAGTGCTCATATAGGAGCAAAAATTTGGCTTTTTATGGATTGGTGAGATTTATTTATAGTCATTTTGGAGCTGTAATTACAACCAGTGGGTCTTGCCCAAAAATAGGTCACATCGTGTCTGTTCGGATCAGCTTATGCACAGAAAAAGCAAAATACAAAGCTAACTTTGAAAAATAATATGCAATGCAATATGCTTTCAACTTTTTAAAAAAAGGAAACATTTCCAATCCTTTTTTGTTGATGTAAAAGGTTATGCATCCACTTAAAATCAGTATTTTGATGCAAATTTATCTTTAGACATTTTGTAGTTTGCATACAATGTCCATATCTTCAAAAAAAACTAAACATGAATAAATATATTTAATCTAAAAAAAAAAAAAAAAACACAAAAAAAAAACATAACACTGTTCAGTCTCTATTGTATCCATCCAATGCAAAATTTGGGTCTTGAAGCAAAACCACAGTAGTTAAAATGAAATCATGTTGCCCACCTGACTGGCTCCATAGGTCCAGAAGTTTCTAATTGGTCTCTGGAGGAATCAAACTTTTGGGATGAAGTAAGGACGAGTGAACTTACCCAGCTGCTCCGCCAACAGTCTGCCGCTATCTGAAGACACGACTCTCTCCTCTTCCATGTCACACTTATTTCCCGCCAGGATGACCTGCGCGTTGTCCCAGGAGTACGTCTTTATCTGGGTTGACCTAGTTACAAAAAAGCAAGGATGTTAGGATTCACGCTCACAATGCAATGATGGCCCACATACAGGTATGCATATGAGCGAGCACCACGGGATAAACATGCTGCATCGTGCATGGCCTATTTACACACTTATTGATGCGCTGCCACATGCATATGTAGGCCCAAAAATAATATATTATATATATATATATATATATATATTTTTTTTTTTTTTTTTTTTTTTTGTATATTTAATTAATTTATAAATTAAGTTTTTCTTTTATTCTTATTTAACATGTAATATTGATATTATTATCATTATTATCAGTAGTATTAGTAGTACAAATTTCAGCAGCCCTAAAGGAATAAAAAAAAAAAAAATAAATAAAAAAAAAAAAATATATATATATATATATATATATATATTTTATTCCTTTAGTTATAATTAAAAATTATTTAAAATTTAAAATCTTGTTAATTATTATAAAAATATTGTTTTATTAAAATAACTTATTGTTATTTATTTATATGCATTTGTTTTTATTTCCTGCTATTTTGGGCCCCCATATATGCACTGCCCCATCTCCCCATTTGCAAACACATAATCAAATTACTGTTATTATTAATTTTTATTAACTTATTTTTGTATTTTTTCATTTATTTTTGTACATTTTCATGTGTTTATTTTCCTATTATTTATTTTAAAATTCTACAGGCTTAGGCCTCCAAGCACCTGTCTGCAAATACATTTTTTTACTTAAATTTGTAGAATTTATTTACATGTATTACATTTGTTTTTTATTGATTCATTTTAAAATTATTTAAAATGTCTTTATTTATTTCACTATAATTTAGATTTATTTGTTTGCAGGTTTGGGCCTCCATATTTGCATGTCTCCATTAAACATGTCCTCCATTTAGAACGAATGTTTTATGCACGTTTCAGATTTTAAAGGCGTGTATTGGTGCCATAGCAACAGCAGACAGCTGGTGCAGATTCAGAGGGGGTCCGTCACTGAAGCCCACGACACATTACAGTGTTTGCTCATGTATGTCGTAGCGATGCTGCAGAGACTGTGCTGAGAGTTGTTTCTATGTTTCCCCAGCGTTTTCACATACGTCTGCTTTAATTAGGCGTCAGTTCACTGACCGCAGCTGGAGTCTCTTGAGTAACACCAGACTCACTTTCTTCTCTGACGATAAGAGAAACTGTCACTAGTGCTTCGACTCTTTAGCTTGCAGATCTACAGGCTAGTCATCATTTCAGGGAGTTATAGCTGCCTTTTTGAAAAACTAGTTGGCTAAAACAACTGTGCATGGAAGATTACTGCAAAAAAGGAAAGTATCTTTGTAATTTTAGAATTACATGTACATTTACATTCAATAAAAAACTACATAGATAAATACAAACAAAAATTTACAAAAAATGTTAATATTTAATTTATATTACTAAGTATATAGAGATAAACAATTATCAATATAAATAGTATTTAACATTATTACATTTGTCTTTATTCATTTAATATATTATTAAAATACATTTAATAGATGTACATATATTTTAGCAGACATTTATTTTTATTAATATTTTTAATTACACAAAATAGAAAGTATATTTATTCTTATTAGAACAGTACATGTTACAATCAAACCATATTTAGCTTTTTTGTCAAGCTTCATGAGGATATGCTTTTTGTTAGGTGTTCTTGCATGTCAGACTTTTATGGTGCCAGATTTATAATTTTTTGCCATTTTCTTTCATGCAGAAAAGATCAATATGGTGACAGAATTTAATTTCCGAGTGAACTACTACTTCAGGAAGATAAGATCTGCTGAGGAAGCAGTATAACTGCAAATTCACCTCCGCAATTCTGTCTTTTCAGTAAATTCAGGTCTCATTTCTGCTTAATAACGTCATAAAGCTCAGACGTCAAGTCTTGTTGCGGTTGTAATGACTCAGCAGCTGACCCGGGTCGTCTTTTTCTGCTATATTCCTTATGTTCCCGTTCCTCAGACTCCTATCAGGATGTTCATTAGTCTGTCTTCTCACGCTAATTAAATCAACCTCTTCTCACTGACCACAGCCGGACGCCCAGCGGAGCCGATCAATAGGGTGGCATCCATAAAGCCCTGAACTGAGCCCTGCTGCCCTTTAATACTAAGAGAAATTTAAATGACTCTTATTAAATATTAACCAGATGGATTCCTGAAGAATCAGCGATGTCACTTTTCCTCTCTTTAGCTGCTCACAGAGGACCACCTGAATTTAAAACTGAGCCCATTTACTCTCTTCCTCTTATTGTGTTTGGTATCACTTTACTTAAAGCCTAATGCATGATCAAGTATTGATAATGTACACTGTAATGCATTATATCTTTTTATAAATAATCGTAACCAAGGTTAAAATGCAATATAATATTTGAAGGTTTGTTTGTCATGAGTTTCTAAAGATGCATCAATAAATAGATAACACAATGCATTATAAGGAACATTACAAGGGATAATTTATGCATTAAAACTACATTTACAATGCATTATATATAAACGTATAATATATCTATAATGATGTTGACTAATATTAACTAACATGAATTATATCATGACCTACAATTAATGGTCCAGACGAATCAAAATGTATAATGTTTTACTTTTTACTATTTGCCACTTAATTTTCACTCAGAAATACATCACTTCATTAAAGTTAAAACTGATGTGAATCACTGAACAGAGAGGAATATTAAATATTACACCAATACAGGATGTTTTTCTTTGGAAAAACATGCAGGAAAAAATGTATACATATATATATATATATATATATATATATATATATATACACACACACACACACACACACACACACAACAAAAAAAATCTCCTTCAGGTTAAACAGTTTTGTTGGTCACATATCTTTAAAGCTCTGTGTAAAAACCTACTGATATTATATTTATCCCCAACAATGAGTCACTAAAGCTTGTGGTGACGTGTAATGAGATATTTCTCGGAACATTTTCTCTTTCCTTCAGGCTGTCAGACTAACGGCGCTTTTGTTTGTTTTTTTAAATAATAACATACATACAGTTCTCTTAAACACTGCAGATTTGTTCTGCTAAAACACACACACACACACAATCTGTTATGCAGAATGCTTCATATACTGCAGAAGCAGCCCTGCGTGATCACTGTATGGCCGTGTGGATTTTGGCTGCGATCACATCTCCTCCTCCCACACGGCTCTGGGTCACTCACCAGTCCTGCACCGCTCCGAACGACTCCTCGTTAGTGATGTCATACATCAGGATGAAGCCCATGGCTCCACGATAGTACGCCGTGGTGATGGTGCGGTATCTCTCCTGCCCGGCTGTATCCTGGAAAATACACACAAAACAGCTTTCTTAGTTTGGACACACATTTGAAAGGGTTTCAAAGACACTTTTCTTTTTGTCATGGGAGCCAGTTTCCACCACAGAATAAAAAAACCCCACAACAAATAAATAGAGAAATAAACTCACAATTGCAACAAAAAAGTAGTAATTCTGTGTTTATATTTGCAATTCTGTTTATATTGAATTTTAATATCTAAAATAAGTTTTTGTTTACATAATATTATGTATATATATATATAGAAAGATTTTTTTTTAATTATTGTTATTATTATTGTTTATTATATAAATTATTAAAATATATAAATTTATATATTACATCTTAACAATTGTATTAATCTATAAATATTATTTTTATTTTATATTTGGAATATTTGGAAAGTCAGAATTTCGACATATAAACTCATAATTGTGGGGGAAAAGGTCAGTTTTTTTGTTTTTTTTTATTCTGTGGCATAAATGGGCTTATTCCATACTTTGCATCATAGTTTGCACCAAAATACAATAGTACAGTCAACATTACATCTCTGGCATTAAAACATGAATCAATCTTCTTTATTGGTTTACAATGATTTTACAGCAGTAATGATGGTATTTTGCTACAATTTATGATTCCTTTATCAATGACATTTCAGTAGTTATTGGGGTACTGTATGCTTACAAGAAAATAGTATTTCAGTCACTCTACTTAAACCTGCCATTACTAGCAATTTTTGAGTGAAAGTTTCGAGGTAAATTCTACACCATTTCTTTTTCAATACACACCGTAAAAAAGATGTTTACAAGCACATAGTATTTCAATCTTTCTACTTTCTACTTCAAAATGTGTTACTTGCCATTTCTTTGCAATTATTTGTGAAATTTACCAGCAGTTTCTAGGTGAAAGATATTTAGAAGTAAAATCAACAGCAATTACAGTGCAGTTAATTATTGCAGAAAGAACCTCATAGCAAATTTGACACTTAAGTTTGTTGAGTGTTTGTAGCTCGGATCCGTAGCTTTGTATTTATGTCTATCACTCTCTGTTGTTTAAAGTGATAATATATAACTTAACTCCCTCAATAATTCCTATAGTATATATCAAACCTATTTGATTGTTGATCGTTCTCTTTTAATCTAAAAACCACGAGTGCAGCTCATTGGCATTCATTTGCCGGTTAGCTTGTCATTCGCGTCTTCGCACGCTCGTTTATTAAACAACAGTGGTAAGTAAATAATCCATCAGTCACGGTGAGTATGGCGTCTCCTTCTCTTGTTGTTTGCACGTCATGTCACATGTATAGTTTCTCTCTCTCTGTCGGCGATGAGGGTTTCACATGTGATAAATGTAGGGATATAGTTAGACTGACAGAGAAGATTTTAGAACTAGAGACACGCATCCAAACTTTAACAGAGGACAGTCAGAATGTGAGGGCTGGAGATACGGCTTTGGATGCAGGTAGTTCAGCTCATGTACATTGTTCGGTTCCGGCAGCGCCCGCGCAGCAGGGCAAGTGGGTGACTGTGAGACGGCATAGTCGTGG
>JAUCMR010000087.1:408756-441447 GCA_032357425.1 Enteromius argenteus
TATATATATATATATATATATATATATATATATATATATCTTTAACACGGTCCCAAGATTATTGCAAATCACTGTATGTCTGTCATACTCAGATTCAGTAAAGGAGCATGAATAAAACTCTCTTAAAATGTTGCATTCAGTTGGGGTGGTTCTAGGGTTATAATACATAAACATCTAATCTTCTGATGGATCATTTGTCTCATAATCTCCCTAAAGCCCATATGAGAAGTGGGCCTTGCATGTCTTGGATACCCAGAATAGATCTGTCATGTTTACATATTATCACACTGTCCGCTGTTTCACCCTCAATTAAAACTGATGCTGTTGGCTGAAAAATAAAGCTTATGTTTTATGCAATGTCCACCAACTAATCCTGCAAACACAAGCTCTTCACTCTTCCATACATTCATGTCATGACGCCCTGCAATAGAAGAACCTTCCAGACTGCAGTTTGACATCACTAATGAATAATTCATTACACTTGTGGTCAGCTAGACATGAGAAGCAATAGGGAAAAAAAAGGTGAAAATGGGATCTGCATTTAATTTTACACTGTGTGTGTTTTATTATGCCCGCACTGTGGATCTGCATTGTTTGCATGATGCGATCAATATAAATGTTTACCTGTAGAACTAAACTTTAAATAACTGAGCTCAGCATGTAAACACTTTATATTTTAGTACTTGAACACCAGCCTTCTCAAAACCACAGAACAGCATCAACACACTTCAGCTGATCCAAACAAAAGTAAACATTTCCCACTCTTCCTCAAGACCACTTAAAAGAAAGTAATGCATTGTATATAATTTGTTACCTTCATTTTCAGAACACAGAAAACTGATGGCCATTTCGCCGAATAATGGATCCTTGAGGTAGAGCAATTTTCTGGATGTGAATGTTTAACTAGATGCTTATTAGATGCTGAACACATCTTGCAACAAGAAAAGCTGTTATAAAGACAAAAACATATTTACTTGATTTAAGTCTATAATTTAGAGTCTAAATATAATATTATGATCTATGTAGGTTGAATGCTTCTTATATGTCTAAATCAATAATGTTATTATAAATCTGTTGGATGCATGTCAGTGTGTAACAGGAGTGTCAGTATGAGTCATAAATGCGCCACACAACCAAATCCATTCAATCTAGAGTAAATCCACCACATGGTGGCGCTGGAGAGCTTAACTGTAATATACAGTCTGTAAAACATGCCCATGCATGTCCTGGTCAAAATTACAGATACAAAATCACAAACTATATGGACAGATCAAGTCAATGAAATGCGTTAAAAATCAAATAAAATATTTATAAAACACATTGTAAGATACAGAGAGTTCTAAAGTATAGATAAATAGTTTAATAATAAAATAATTTAAAATGTGAAAATAATAATATTAAACTGAATTTATTTTGTTTATATTTTTCCATGTTAAAAGTTATAAATGTAACTTTATTGTAGGTACATAAAAGTCATTCAAATTGTGCTTTACACTTCTGTCTATTCTCAGGAATAAAATAACAGAGTTCAAGTGCCATTTGATAACTGGACTGAGAAAATGCTAATTTTAGAAGAACATTTCAGACGGCTTTTGCATCAGAACTATTCATACATAGTAGCACAAACCATAACATTGATTTTTGCGATTTAAGTCGCTGTTCATAGACGCGCGTGTAGTTCCAGCTCCGCGTGACGCGCCGGTGAAAATAATGTAACTGGGCGGAGCGGCGCGCGCGTGTATAAGAGCAAGGCTCTGTGGTAATTCCTCCCATTCTGGACTCGAGCATGGACATACTCAGGACTATAACACACCACCACCACCACCATCATCAGCCTGTGAATAACGGCAAGATGTGTGAACACACACACCACAGACCCACCGAGAGCAGACGAGGGAAATCAGAGGATAATAATGCTCATGCCACGCAGGAAATGTCACGCATCATCACGGATTCAGGCACTGGGAAATGTTACTGTAGAGGAAAAGTTTTGGGCAAGGTAAATATTTTACATTTGACTTAGGAAAAAGTAATACCATAATATTTTTGGAGCACCATTTAGACATAGTACAGTAATAGATAATACAGTGCTACATATAAAAGCCAATTGTACTTTGAAAGTGTTTATTTTGAGTTTTGTTTCAATTTAATAAAGCAAAAAATAGTTATGCATACATTTACATAAGAGGTTACCAGTTGAATATATTTATATGTAATGCACTAGTTTGTCTTTGTCTTACAATGCATGCTCTCTCTCTCTGTGTTGCAGGGTGGTTTTGCCAAATGCTATGAATTTACAGATCTGAGCACAGGCAAAATGTATGCAGCCAAAATCATTCCACACACGCGTGTTTCCAAACCTCACCAAAGGGAAAAGGTAACTTGCTTTCCTGTTGTAATGCATTTGCTCCTGGCTGCATTGCTTGAATTGTTTATTAAGCTTGCAACTGTTTGATTGACAGATCGACAGAGAAATCGAATTGCACAGAGCCCTGCATCACAAACACATCGTTCACTTCTACCACCATTTCGAGGACAAGGATAATATCTACATTCTACTTGAATACTGCAGCAGACGGGTAAGTGCTATTGACATCCTCCTTCGATTGATGAAACGGATCTTGTAGGAAATATTGTTGCTTATGTATAGTTTTTTTTTTTGTTGTTCTTCAGTCACTAGCACATATTCTCAAGGCCCGAAAGGTGCTTACAGAACCAGAGGTTCGGTACTACCTAAGACAGATCGTCTCGGGGTTGAAGTATCTCCATGAGCAAGAAATCCTACACAGAGACCTTAAACTAGGTAAGCGACATTCAAACCCCAATAAATGTAGCTCTAATATGGTGACAGCAATGCCAAAGTCATGGGTTGAATTCCCAGGGAATGCATGAACTAATAAAACATTTACCTTGCATGCAATGCAGATCACTTTGTGAAAAAAAAACATCTGCCAAATGCATAGATGTAAATGTAATAAACCCTCACTCTGTTGCTCTTCCCAGGTAACTTTTTCATCAATGAGTCTATGGAGCTCAAGGTTGGAGACTTTGGTTTGGCTGCAAAACTTGAGCCGGTCGAAAACCGTAGAAGAACAATATGTGGAACACCAAATTATTTGTCGCCCGAAGTCCTCAATAAGCAAGGGCATGGATGTGAATCTGACGTGTGGGCGCTCGGTTGTGTGATGTAAGTATATAGGCCAACGTTTCTCTTGGATTTCACATGGAAATGCTTATTTATAATGAACAATTTGCATGTCAACAGGTATACCATGCTTCTGGGAAGACCTCCATTTGAGACTACTAACCTTAAAGAAACGTACCGGTGCATTCGGGAAGCGCGATACTCCATGCCGTCATCTTTGTCGTCCCAAGCCAAGCATCTCATCAGCAGTATGCTATCCAAAAACCCAATGTATAGGCCACAACTCGATGACATCCTAAACCACGACTTTTTCTGCCAGGTGTGTGTCTCTTTGTGCATACGAAACGATCTTGACCAGTTCCCACGTGATAAAATATTCAGTGGCTTTGAGCTTGTTTTTTTTCCCCCTCTTATATCAGGGTTTCACACCAGACAGACTGTCTGCTAACTGTTGCCATGCGGCCCCAGACCTTCACCACACCAGCCCTGCCAAGAGCTTCTTCAAGAAAGCCGCAGCCGCCCTGTTCGGAGGAAAGAAGGACAAAGCCAAGTACTTGGAGACTCAAAGTAAGCACTTGCTAGTTTAACCTAAACCGTCTCTGGATTACCCAAATTGCATAATCAGAACGTCTAATGAACATTTTGCTTCTGCTAGATAAGCCAACCAAGGAGGAGGAAGACATAAACAAACTATGCCTTGACCTCCGGAAAACGTCAATCAGCCCTCAACCTTGTAGACAAACTCTTGAGGTGAGCTCCTTCATCCTTCTTCGGAGTTGAGAGAGATAGTTTAAGATTGTAACCTAACCCCACATTCCTTATTTTCCCACAGGACAGTAAACCCCCCATCCCAGCTGCTGGAAAACCAGCTGTCCCGGCGAAAGACACCAGCGGCAAACAACACATTAAAGACAGCATTCGAATGATAGTGCGAGGAACCCTCGGGAGCTGCAGTAGCAGCAGCGAATGTACGTTGCATTGCTTTTTTCAAAGTAAGGATGATAATGGATGTTATAATGTGATTTCTAATGGGTTTTGGCGCTTTTTGTGTCTTTAGGTCTTGAGGACAGCACAATGGGAAGCGTCGCAGACACTGTGGCCAGAGTACTGCGAGGATGTCTGGAGAACATGCCGGAAGGTGCGTATCTAAACACCGTCTGTTTTCTCAAATGCAAAGTCACTTTTAATAATCCATTTTAATCTCTCATTCACAGCTAATAACATTTCGAAAGAGAGCATGAACAGCAGCTTCCAGTGGGTGACTAAGTGGGTGGACTATTCCAACAAGTACGGCTTTGGCTATCAGTTGTCCGATCACACAGTTGGTGTTCTCTTCAACAATGGCACTCACATGAGCTTGCTGTCGGATAAAAAGTATGTTAAAGATCCCAGATGTCTTTTTAGCACACAAATCATTGATTACATGCAGACTAATGTGTCTTTTTGACCTTCAGGACGGTGCATTATTATGCAGAGCTGGGACAATGTTCAGTCTTCTCCACTACCGAAGCCCCAGAGCAGTTTGTCGGCCAGGTCACCATCTTAAAATACTTCGCCCACTACATGGAGGAGAATCTGATGGATGTAAGTGTCTTTGCTTGGTTGAAATACTGAACATATGTACTGCAGCGCTTTATACAGTACAGATTCAAAGCAGCTTCACAATAATATACAAGAAATAATACTTTTTTCATATGTGAGAAATTCTCAGCTCTATAAAAGCCATTGAAGTTTGATCAAATTATAAAACAATTCAGCTATATGCAGCTCTACACAAAATAATAGCGTCGTTATTTAGCAATTTAACTAGTCAGTTCAGTGTTGATTCAATTCAAAAACAATGTCTGTGTTGCAAAATTCATCAATTATGAAACCAAGGCATTTCAAGCAGCTATACAGAAATCAATAGGGTCATTATTCATCTCAAGATTTGTTCAGTAGTGTCAGTGTGGATAATATTACTGAATATCGAGTGTCTTTAAACCCTGACTAGGCAATTTGCATCAGATTTTCTGATTACTACTTGCTTTTCCTCATCAGGGAGGTGATTTACCCAATGTCACAGATGCAGGCAAACCCAGATTGTACCTTCTCCAGTGGCTCAAGTCTGATCGAGCACTCATGATGCTCTTCAACGATGGCACTTTCCAGGTAAAACGTCACGTTTGGACTTCTAAAATGCAAAAGCATCTCAACCTAGGCTCACTGTAAATACGTTCCTCTACCTACATTTCTGCGAAACTCCAAAAAGGTTCTTACATATACAAACTGCTGCAGTTACACTAGAGGCAGTTAAACTCTCACAACTTTTATTCCTTTTCGCACAAAGTATGATTTGCAGGTCCACAGTTTCGATTGGTAAAGTCTAATTTTTGTCTAATTACTTGAGGAATTCAAACCAGTGACATGCTGTCACATTTAAAAACTGAAATATTTGAACGTTAGTTTTGGTTTTCTAAAACAGCTAAAATCCACATAAAGAAGTTAAAATTGCATGGCTGCATCAACAAATGCATTTTTATATCACTTTTGCATTTGTTAACACTATCAGGTAGGTTTAGGGTTGGGTTTGGAGTAGAGGATATTACGATAGAGCATTAACGCTCCACCCCAAAATTAAAATTTTATCATTAATCACTTACCCCCATGTCGTTCCAAAACAGTTAAAGCTTTGTTTGTCTTCGGAACACAATTTAAGATATTTTAGATGAAAACCAGGAGGCTTGTGACTATCCCATTGACTGCCAAGTAAATTACACTGTCAAGGTCCAGAAAAGTATAAAAAACATCGTCAGAACAGTCCATCTTCCATCAGTGGTTCAATTTGAATGTTATGAAGCAACGAGAATACTCTGTGTGCAAAAGAAAAAGGACTTTATTCAATAATTTGTCTCCTATGTGTCACTCCTCCAATATTTGAATTGCAAACGCAATACATATAGAAGCAATATAACACAAACACAACAATACGTGCCTATGTCAACATAACAATTTGAATTTGTGTTTTAGCGCCACTCACTGCATGTTTCACTTTCGCGAAACGTGCAGTAAGGTACGTAATAACGCAATGTATTTAGAGAACATGAGCCTGGGTTGAAGCGTCTACATTCTGTAATGCTGACGTAAAGCTACTTGGTTGCTAACCGCACGCTATTCCTGCAGGTGAACTTTTACCACGATCACACCAAGATCATCCTGTGCAATCAGAGCGAGGAATACCTCCTGACATACATCAATGAGGACCGCGTGTCCACCACGCTGCGGCTCAGCACCCTGCTCGTGTCCGGCTGCTCGGCGGACCTGCGCAGTCGCATGGACTATGCACTTAACATGCTGTTGCAGAGATGCAACTGAAGCGACAGACTGGAATACTTAGAAAGGACAAGAATGTGGAATACATACGGCCGGACGGGAGTGTCGAAGATGGGAGGAGATGTCATGGATTATGAGTTTTGCAAAATGGACTGAACCGAGCTGGGCTGGAACCAGAGGCGATGATGAAATCTCGATCTCGTTTAGGTGTTTATCTTTTTTTTATGCAGAAATCTTGCTTTGTTGAAGCCAAAACGGAGGTGTTTATGTTGAGGCAAGGAGCTTTCAGCAAGGCGGGGTGGTTGGATGTAGCTCTCTTAAGAGCAGATTTCGTTTAACTGTGAAAACATTCCTGCTTAAGGACACGGGGCTGTGTGGTGAAATGATCCGATGCTGTAGTTTATGCACGTTCGGTTCTTCCCATCCCTGTATCACGAGAACAACCGGCTGCATTTCACTGTGTGGACACGACCTGCAACGCCATGGACATAACTTATTATCAGAAAGAACACAGTATTTATTTATTTAATAAAGACGATCTTAGAATTATGTTGGTGTGAGCACACGTTATTTAATTGTTCGTTACAATAATTGTGACTGGCGCTTTGTCCTTTTACTGTACGTCAATCTCCCGGGCCATCATTGGGAGTTGTGACGAACTCATTATGCAAGGCCGGTGGCAAAACCGCAATCGCCGTTTCTCTTGTCTTGATGTTTGTGTGAAGATTAAAGATGAATAATATTGTGGAGGTGTTGTATTTTGTTTCTTCTTTGAAGCGCAATTACCCCCATTGTCCCTGCATCTCAGTGCCAAAGCAGTCGATTACGTAAATCTCCAGGGGCCCGATGAAGCGACTTCAAAAACACACATTGTGCTTACAAAAGGGAAGAAAAACAAGATGTTTCACCACCTACTGTCTGCCCAGCACAAGCTCCCTACGCTGCGCTGTCAAGCCCTCGCACGCACTATATTAAAAAACAGTAATTGCTTAAAACTGCATTTCATTTCTTGCATTTAGAACAGACCTTTGACCCATTTTTGCCTCACAAACAAAAGAAATAATGAAGCTTTACACCTTCACTGACATAAATTGTAGGTCTTTTCATCATGCACTAATGAACTCGTTTGTTATAATTAGTCATAATTTAAAGATAAACGAAGTGCACAAAGGATAAATGAAAAGAATCTGAACACAGATGGGTCACAATGCTTATTTTATCCATTCCTTAGACAAAATACCATGTTTAGGACACAACTGTGAATTACTCTCTTTCTTTTGGTGCAATTTAAAAGGACAGCTCATCCAAACACGAAAGTCCCATTTGCTTACATTCATGTCATTTCAAACCTGTATGACTTCTATTTTTGTGTGTCAAAATAACATGAACATTCACATTCAAAATCTCATGATCGATAACATAAAAAGCTTTTATAATGAGAGTCGTTTGTATGTGAATGCAGCTTCTTGCGGCTTACACTAACACTTAAACATTTATAAAACATTTATAAACATTTATAAAATCAAAAATCAAAATATATATTTTACAATATTTATTTTACAAATTGGTCACAGTTTAGTTTTGGGGGCCAATTTTCTTAATAAGGCAGTGGTTATGTTTAGGTATAGGGTTGGATTGAGGGATCTTGAATGTGGTTACGCTGAATAAGCCATTAATATGTACTATAATAACAACTAATAAACAGCTAATATGCTAGTAATATGTATGGTAATAAGCAACTAGTTAATAGTGATAATTAGTCCCAAAGAACAAAACCTATTTTATGATTATTTGCATTATTTTCCTATAATCTTTACCATGTTTTCGCCCGTATCTCATTACTGTCAAACACTAAAGATGTTTGGTCAGTCATTTGTTTTCATTGAATCTTTCAATGTGACAAAAGTGAATGGTGACTAAAGCTGTCATCCTGAGAAACCACTTTTGTTTCCATGCACGCCATGAGTTAAGATCAACATGAGGGTGGTAAATAATAACGTATTCATTTTTGGATTAACAATCATTCATGTTCAATGTATATGAACATGGTAAACAGTATGGTACATATCAAACATATATCCACCCAGCTAGTTGTTAAAAAACGTTTAATCTTGGAATAACTGAGGATCCATGGCAACCATCTATAGTGCAGATCTCATTCTGAAAACATTAAGCAACGCTGGCCATTGCTTGGCTTTTATTTACATTAGAAAGAGGTGACATATGATGTAACCCAGGGTCATAGTGAATGTACATAATGGATAGGGAAAAAAGGAAGAACACTGGGCTTTTATGTCATACAGTTACCATGTCAAGCTTCAGTTTTCATTTTTTCATCTTCGTATGAAGCCAGCTGGTATGTCGTCTCTCTTGGCCCTGATGAGGAAAGATTCGAGGAACAGAGAAGTGTTTGTTGTCCAAGATCAGTATAGGCCCACAGTTGGCTGCCTGGAGTCTCTTTCTAGCATCATCTGTCACTTTGAAATGTAGGCCATTTTGTCTTCTCTGAGTCAATGCCAGATTACTTAATAGGCAGAATTCACAAAATAACACTTTTTGAGTTACATAACACCAACACGGCCCCCGATATTGACCAGGGCGATTATCTGTGCTGTTACACAGACCTTCAGCACACAAGAACAAATGACTAGATCTCTGTGTAATAAAGTCATGAAAGAAAATTGAAGGAATTAATAATAAAAATTATTATTCCTAATATAAATATTAATTACAAATAACAAAGATAATAAATGAAAATTAAAATAAAAAATAAGTGTATTTTAAATAATTATTATAATTAAAAACAAATTATTACTGATACTTTAATGTTGTAAAGCTTTAAATAAAAAATACTAAATTAATTAAACAAAATTAAAATATGAAAATAATACATACTTAAAATATAATTAACAATAATAATAATAAATAATGTTTATAAACGATTAGAATAATAATTATTATTTCATATTATCATTATCATGTAATCAACAGCAATAATAATAATAATAATTATTATTATAATTAATAAAATTTTATATTGTACAGCAAATGGCATTTTAATGACATCACATCACCCCAGTAATAATAATACCCTAATTATTATTATAATAATTTGTACTATGCACTAAGATATAAATAATAGCATTTACAAATTATTTTAATAGTAGTAATAATTTTTATTAGTAGTAATAGTATTTTAATAATAATAAATGGCATTGTGCACAAACAACAAAACAAAAAGAACATTGGATGAATAAATTAAAAAAATTAAACGTACATTTAAATATATTATTAAAATTATTTAAATATCACAAAAACATCAACAACAATAATAATAAATGCATATAAAAGTATTTATAATTTTTTATTGATAACAGCAACAATAACAACTAAAGTATTTGTAGCAGCATGCATGCATGCATGCATAAATAAATAAATAAATAATTTAATGAATGAATGAAAGAATGAAAGAATGAATGAAGCATCAAAAACAAGGAGTACAAAAGACTTACTCTGGCATTTTCAATTCAATGTCACGAGTGTCCTCAAGCCCCGCCAAAAGGTATCCCTCACCCACTCACACAGGACTCTTAGATTGTTTTCTGGACTCCAGTTCCCAGCACCCATTGCACCAGTCACTCCACCATGAACTCATACTCACACGGACTCAGTTTCCCATCATATATCTCTCTCTCACACCTGGTCATACTTGCACTAACGCACTCACAGCTGTTCCTCATCACCCACACCCACACACTCATTAACTCAGTATAAAAGCCACATTCAGAAGATCTCTCACCGCAAAGTTTTGACTTGCCCCGGCTGTCACTCCTGAGCATTTTCCCTGTGTTTTGTTTTTCCTGTTATCACTTTGGACTGTTTATCTGGTTTCCTGAATGTTTGCCACCCGCCCCGAACCCTGCCTGTGATTGTTCCCGTTGATCGGTTTACCTGTGATTTTTATCAGCCTGTTTTCCTCTATTAAATGCTGCAAATGGATCCGCACGCCCCTGTCTCCTTTGTGACAGGCAAAAGAAAACACTTATTAAACATATTTATATCTGTTGACATCAAAACTCTGAGTACAGCTGCAAATCAGAGCTGGTTCTTGTAATGAAAATGCTCTGTGCTAATTCTCTTAATGAAGTCCCTCTTAAGTGCCGCTGATATAATTAGACATATAATCTCCAGAATTGTTTGCAGAATTGCATCCTTAGGTGTGGCCAAAGAAAGCAGAGCACAAATGATAAACTACAATAAGTGGTTATGAGCTACTGCACATGGCATGTTTTCCACAGTGTCATTATTGACCTCAAATACCTCGAGACATGCAGTATTACTACACAGTGTTCATGCGGTTCATATCTTTCATTCCAGCATGAACAATCAACACATATTTCACTCTGAGGGAGCTAAGCCACAACTTTACACTGTAAACATGAAGTACAGTCCTATCTGTTTATGCATAACAATGTATTCGGCCAAACTAGTTCATTATGCATGCCACAGGATGCACATCCTGATCTAAACTGAGGATACAGTTCTTCCATGTTATTTCTCAAGAGATGGCAAACAACATGTGAAGACAATGAATCACGCCCGATTACTTAACACCCTTCTGCTGGCAAATCCCGCATCCTTCAGTAGTGTGTCCAAGTGTCCTACATTACACGGACACATCACACATTTGCCCCAGTTTCTCATGTACTTGTCCGTGTCTGAATCCGTTGTCCGTGCAAGACCTGTCCATGCAAAAGACGTCAGCTCTGCACCACAACAGATGCAGGTTTTTCCGTCTTGAATGGAAAGCACAACCCCATGCAGAGTAATCTGAGATGCTTTTAGGGCTAATGCATCGACTCCAGCCTTTCATTGACGTGTCTAAACAGGCCTCATTTCACATAGAAATTTGTTTCAGTATATTCAGCCGTAATGCAAGTCAGAGGGTTTCGTCAAGACGGTGCACAAGAGATTTCATATCACATGAAAAATTACATCGAAATAACATGTTCAATAATACAAAATTCAAGAGATTTTTTATAATAACTGTCATGCAAATGCAGCTATTTGTATCTAACGGATTAATCTCAATTTTAGAGTTGTTTTAAGCATCGTGAAATAATGTTTTGTAATGAAAAATAATTCAAAATAATGTTTATAATGTTATAATGTTTTATAATAATATACATAATAACATTTATAATGTTTTTGCCTCAGTAATAATATTAATATTAATAATTATTATTATAATAGTTTGCACTATGTACCAAAATATAATAGCATTTATAAATTATTTTAATAGTAATAATATTCATTATTATTAGTAGTAATAGTATTTTAATAATAATCAATTGTTATGTAAACTATTAATAATAATAATAAAAATAATAATAAATGACTGATGATTCAATATTGTAAAGCAAGGAACATGTTGTGGTTTCCAGGAACTCTGAGTAAATGCATACATAAATGGGTACACACACATAAATGCAGAAATACATGCCCATATAAAGTATAACACAAAAAAGTAGAATAACATGTAAGTTAAATTAATAATCAGCAAATTAAGTAGTAATAACAATAAGGTAATATAGAATCAGAAGACTCATGTACAAGTATGCACATTATGTACTGTATATCCAGCTGTAAAAATAAGACTCAGCTGGCACGAACTACATAAGACTACTGAATTATAAAAACATGTAGAAAGTAATTGGTGTGTTAGTGATTTAAGGTGGAGATGGCCTGGAGGAATAACTGCTCTTGTGTCTGGATGTTCTAGCGCAAACATGCTGTGAGAGGGGTCAGTGAAGATCTGACCTGTCCGTTTTCTCATTCTGGAGATGTACCAGTCCTGAAGCACACCAGTTATCCTCTCAGTCGTCCTAACAGTCCGTTACAGTCTCCTCATGACCCAAACACACAGAGCCAGCTGCTCAACATCTCTTCTGTAAACAGATTCATCGTTGTCTTGGATGAGCATTACTTTGCACATCACATGAAAGAGACTGTCATTAGTGAAAGTGAATCAGTAATGACTGAATGCCAAACAGCTTTAAAAAAAAAAATCACAGTGCAAATGCAAATAGTAATGATAAATGCCCCAAAAGATATGCTCGCTTGCTTATTTATTTATTATTTTTGGGAAACATTTCTTTGTGAGATGCAGCCTTGTTTGTGATTTATTTCTTTGTTACATTTTAAGTAGAATGCTTTGTCTTTAAGGAAGTGAATGAACACTAAAAAGCTCCACAGAAATGCTGTTTACTTCATATTTGTGGCTTTGCAACGAGTTCATTCATGCCGTTTGGCACAGTGGGAAATGAACACATATCTTCGAGCCGCCCGGTTTCCTCAACAGGACCACACCTGACATTCCTCAGCACACCTGACGGCTTTTTCTCACAGATTGCCTTTCTTAGTATCGTACAATATTCCACCTTTTACCCACATGCAAAAGAATTTACTGCATCTAACCTGCAGGTAAAAAAAAAAACGACTATTCAACATCTCAGTTGTTTCAGTCCTGAGAATAAGATTAAACTGAGAGGCTTGCTTACGGGCCTCCTGTTCCTCAGATATTTCTCCTTATAGAAAAAAGAGCCTTAATCTCCTCTAGAGTTTCAGAAGGGATCTCATTTCATGAGACTATGAAGACAATTCCTTTCTTTAGAATAACATGCAACAAGGAAATAAGGAAACAGGGTAAATGTTGCTTTACCGCTTTCGTCTCCTGGAGCAGAAGGGAATTCAGATGCTAGAATGTCTTGTTAATAATATAACCCTATAAAGCCCAGTCTATCATATCTGATACACACTTTTCTATATGATCAAAACTTTGCTGTCAAGTCTGTTGTATGCAATCTATATGCCTATTGACTTTTTTTTTTTCTTTTTTAGCAAATAAATTGCCTTTTAGTATAAATTTTAGGTTGTGGTTTATGTGTCGTTTTATGTGTCGAAATATTTAATTATTTTTATAAGGTAAAAAAAAAATAGCTTAAACATTGTTAGTAATATTTCAAGATTGAAGCAATTTAAGATTACACGTTTATCCATACATAATTTTACCATACATAGGCCTAAAGAAAAACCATGTTAAAATGTGAGCATCAAATATGAGTATGGAGGAACGTGGAGGAACATATATTTGTTCATCTCTCAATAATTGCATTGAATTACAAGTTTAAAACTATACAGAGCCCTGATCATAAAACTAATTATTTAAGTGCCATCTCACTAAGGCACATTATTGTGATATGTGTCAACTAATATTACATGCATTTTAATGCAAGTAGTCTATTGGACATATAAAATAATAGCATCTGCACCAAACTGCATATTTGAGCTAAAAATGCTTTATTCTCTGTATTCTCACTTTATCATATAAATTAGCCATTAAAATATGTTTTAAAAATAATACTTAAAAATGCATGTGCAAACTAGATTTTTGCTAATGGTTCAATATATGTTTAAAAAGACAGACTATTATTATATATATGTTTTACAGGTTTTACAGGGTTTAAACTGAGAATAACAACTTTGTTTTATTATTCTATGAATCAGACAAGGCAAATTGCTATGTCTGCATGCCTTAATTTCTGAGGAAATCACTGCTAATGTGGCTCAGCACAGCAGACACTATGTACAGTATGTAAACTGTCCTCAGTGTCTGTGTGTTACTGAAAGAAGCAAATACAATGCAGACGATTGTTGCAACACAACAACCGGTACTGTATGCAATGTACATTGCCACACAATGGGGCTTCTGGAGTCGCTGGCGAGTACAGAATAGTGGGCTTGTGGTTGTGGAGGAGTGAATATTTCACTAACACAAAAGAGCTTTCAAAGGAGCATTTGAACACGTTCTTACTCTTTGCACGTTGTTATAAAAATATAAATCTTTACATTTGACCTAATGTTCCGCTGGGAAGCGAAACAAGAAAGAACAAATCAATAATTTGGCAGACTAAAATCTCCGTTCACTCTTGTATAATTGGAAGAAATAGTCAGAATAATGACTTTCCAAATGGACATAAAATGAGAAATGCAGACTGATAATGAAATTTTAATGGTTATGCACAAAAATGAGTGCTGAGAGAATACAAAACTGTTCTTCCGCTAGACTTTTGTCTTGGTTTCTCATACTAGAAAAACCTAAATTGTTTCTCCTTGACAGAAATGAAATTAAATAAAGCAAATGGATACTTTTGCCTTAACTCAACATGAGATAAAAAATAATTTTCCTTTGTAAATAGATTCCTGCTTGTTTAGAGACAATTCTTACCATCCAGTCAACTGTTGATGGAAAAAATGTAGCCCCTGCAGTTTTTCTTACTGAATATTCAGTTGCGAATGCCATTTCTTATTTCTTTCCAGCCTCTCTGATGTTCCTCCTGAGGAAAGACTCCTATAATTTTACAAATTTCTCAGAAGAGATCATAATAATGTGTTAAACAGTGCTAAAAATTGTCAAAGTCATCTGAGCTACTATTTTTTTTATAGCTCTATACTACAATCTATACTACAATTGTCAACTATTGTCTCATTAGGGCCTGTTTTTATTTCTCTAAAAGGTTTTTAAAAGAAGCCAGGTTATACTATAAGGAATTGCTCATCCAAAAATTCTAGTTTTCTTAATGTTCACCATCAGGCCATCCAAGACAGGTTTATTTCTTCATCAGATACATATCTGGAGATTTGGCATCACTTGCTCATCAATGGATGCTCTGCAGTGAATGGGTGCCGTCAGAAAGAGAGTCCAAACAGCTGATAACATCAAAATAATCCACACCACTCCAGTCCATCAATAAACATCTTGAGAAGCCAAAAGCTGCATGTTCGTAAGAAACAAATCCATCATTTAAAGTGAACTATTATCGTGATGTATTTATCAACTGTTTGGAGTCTCATTCTGACGGCACCCATTCACTGCAAAGGGACTATTGGTGAGCAAGTGATGCAATTGTAAATCTCCAAATTTGTTCTGAAACACACTCATCAAATCTTGGATGACCCGAGGGCGAGTACACTGTCAGCTAATTTTTATTTTTGGGTGAACTATTCCTTTTTTAAAAAGTATGCACAAGAAAACTATAAGCAAAGAAATGTTCCTCCGCGTTATTTCACACAGTGTTCTGTACATTGGATGAGGGCGGTTTAGATCTTCACACAATGTTCTGGGTAAATCTATAAGCACTCAGTCGCCCTGTGAAACTTCACATACCTGTAATTCACAGAATCACGGCCCTCTGCAGGGACTTGGGTACATTTAAGGCTCTGATCTCAGGGTTCACTGTAGGTTTGCCACTCTAATTGAACAGATGTGTTTTTAAGGGGAGCAGGTCAGACGGGGAGAGATGTTTGTGCAGCTGGACTGGGTTTAAAGAAACGGGGAGAAGAGCATCCAGTGGGCCAGACAGCAATGTGAAATATCATACCATACAAAAACACTCCTTTGCTTTCCATAAAGCTAATGGTTTGCCTTTAGGAGGAGATCTGTTTGATGCTGAGATTGAATTACACGACCCTCCTGAGAAAAGCTGCGTCACAACAGGCCGAGAGTTCATGAATGCAAATATACAATTAAGTTGGCTTGTTGTCTAGATTTGAAGCCCTAGTCCCCCACAGGCATCTATCATGTGCTGCAGAAGTGAGCTGTTCATGTAATACAATCTGTGGAGAGATTATTAAAAGATTGATTTTCTTCTAGATATGTATTTACTCCAGGACAGGGTTTCCAAACACATCTGGGAATGAACGGGGCACAAACAGCTCAATAAATAAGCTCTGGGATGCCAATATTAGAAATAATGATTTATTTATCTGTTTATGTATGGCCAAATTCTCATAAGGCTCTACATCTCTCCCATCTCACCTTACAGTTTTCTGTAACAGGAAAGAGATCTTTTTCTTGCCTTGTTTAATAAATAAAATATACATATACTTTTTTGTAAGTGTGTGTTATGAGTGTTATATGAGTGTTAATATCATAAAATATACAAAACAAATAAATTTATAAATTATTTTTTATGTAATTTTATATGATGATTTGTTAATAGACATTTTACAAGAGGTTTAAATATGAAATCACAGGAAAATCCAGGATAAACATTTATATATACAGAATAAGATATTTATTTTCTACAATGAATCAATTATTTGAAAATATTACATCTGTTCTCAATTTATGCGTGTAGAAATTACAAAGCGCAAACTATGTCAATTTTAGGAAAGTAGCCTAAATATTTACATAAAGATAAAGAATACATATAAATCCAGACTATGTATTTTTTAATCTGTATAAATGAACTGAATTAATGCATATAGGAATTAAAGCTCAAACTTAAACTTTAAACAGTTATATATTAATATATACTTTACATATAAAGTGATTGAAACTAAAATACATTTATACTCAATTCATGTATGTAGAAATTAAGCTCAAAGTAAGTAATTTTTAATGTAAATATGTCACAAATATTTAAAGATACTGTATGTATATATATATATTTATTAATATACATGTACTGTATATGTGTATATTTCTCTTAATAAATTAATTGAAAATACATACATTAGTGTGGAAAGTAAAGGACATTTAAATATTTATGCATAACATTCTTCATATATAATTATATACATAAATTACTATATAATAAATGAACTGAAAAAATATCTATTTTTCATAGAAATGAAAATTAAATGATCAAAAGAATTCTAATTTAGTTAGGATCATTTGTTATTTTGATATAAGATTCCAGCTTTATAGGGGCATTAGACTCCAAACTGTAATGATCACTGAACTATTGATTAGTTTTGATCAATAAAAATGATTTCTACAGTTATCATGTGCAGCTTTCTCTCTTTGCCAGATACAGTTTGTGCAATATCTGTGACACCACCTTCACTAAACCTGCCAACATTTGCACAGGGATGGTCTCTATTTCCTGTAAATGCCATTGATCTCACTCACTCGGAACGAATCTTGAATCTGGCCGTGTTATTTAAACGGTTGGATCTAAAATTCATTCATCAGAAGTATGCAAAATGCCTTTAAACCAACATATTAAAATGAATCCACCACATTTCAATAAAGATTGTGGATGCGGCATGATTTTTTGCACATTAATCATTAAACACGCCTGTGTGGTTTAATACAACTGAGTCATCAGTCAAATGCACGCTGATATCAAACCATGCTCTACTGACATCTGCATGACACACTCCAGGCAAACGTGAAGGGATCCTGCTTGGCTTGCCTCACACATTAAGGTCAGAGATGCCAGAGGAAATGAAGGAGGTGACAGAGACATTCAGAGCAAGGGCTGCTCAAACACCTCTCAGCCTAGCAACGGCCAGCGCCAGAGAGTGTCACATGCGTTTAGAGTGAAAATGAACCACCGACTGCCCAAGGAAAAAGCACAAGGACAAAGAGACTCGTGAACAATGATGCACTCTCAGGCTGGACTTTGCTTCTGTGCGTTATTACCCTTTCAAAGGCCTTCAGAAACAACGCTGAACATTTGAAGCCTTTTCTGATAAATGTCAGATATTTGTGGAACATGAAAAACGGGATTTCTTTGCTCTTCTCGAATAAAAGAAGGAAAAACTCTTTATACACACAAACACACATTGTAAAGGTATATAAATATATATGACACCCTGTTGAAAAATAAATATACTAAAATGTACTGAAATACATTTATACCTTTATTAATGCTAGGCATACTACTAAAACTTTTGCATAAAATAACATTAATCAAAATACCCTGCAATTGCAGTTTTAGTATACTGAAGTCTGAAATCCAAATATCAAATATACTGAAGTGCACTATCTTGCTGTTAAAGACAGATAAAAGAATAAGATGTTATTCAAAGATCATGCAATCCTCAATCCACAGTGACCAATTAAAGCACATTTTAGGCTTAATGTTAAGAAATGTTCATTGTTCACAATTAGTGCTCTAAATAAAGTTCAATTATAATATATAAGTAAGTCTTGAGTGATATGTCAGTAAATGTGTTATTAAATTTGAACTATACTTTGTCTGGGATCAACAAAATTTAAAAAACACAAAAAGCACAGACCTAAGAGAAAGTATAAAATGCTACTAAAACTATAAAATAAGACTCTTCCACATAAAACGCAAAGAGGAAGCATCTCCTATTTCATCAGTGATGTGCCCGCAACACCCTCAGTTTAATATGGAGGAGGTTTAAATAAATGTCAACCAGCAGCTACTGACAAACGCCAGGTGCAAAGACTCACTAGCAAACACTAGCTAGGGTGCCAGCTGACACTGCCCATCTCAACAAAAACAAAACCCGTCAAACAGCTCGGAAGCACATAAAGCTGTCACCACTGGGTCTTTTGCACTGTACGCTGACCTCTTTCACTAATGTTTTGCTTTCATTCAAAGAACTCACAGCTTTCGGTGAAGCTGCACATAATCTCTGTAAGCAAAGTTCTGTGAATGTCATCAACAGATGAAAGACATACAGTATATTGCACGTCTTTAGGTGAACCATGGCACAGAGACACACAAAAGCAAAAATCTAACGACCACCCACACCTAAAAAAATACAACTGCACATTTTCCAGTTTATGCAACCTTTTGAGTCTATTCTAAAAAAAAACTATTTTCTTGAAACTACACTAGAGAAAAATAAACATACTTAAACACATTTGAAATACATTTATTTTATGCTATATTACAAATACATTTTCATATTTATGTACTCAGTAAAGTACCCTGCAATTGTACTCTTAGTATAAAGTGGTATACTTAAAGTCTGCTAAATTGGATTCTGTACTTAATGCACTTTAATTGTGCGGAAGTAGTGCTGAAGTCCAGTTAAACGCATACTTAGTCTGTGCTAAAGTTGAACTATTGCAAGTATACTTCAAGCACACTTTAAATATTTTGCAATTAAAGGGTGATAATATACAATCCTCATTAAAGTTGACATTAAAATGCATTTTAGGCTTATTAATAAGAAATATGTATTGTGCAGAAGTAATACTCCACAAAAAGTTTAATTAAAACTTCTGTCAGTAAATGTGTTAAAAGATTTGAACTATACTTGGTATGAAATAAATGTATTTTAAATATAAGACTTTTTTACTAGGCTAGTACATAAAAACCCTTTAAAAACCCAACAAAATTACCCCAAATGTTGTCTCAAGCAAAGTAGTCAAACACATTTTGAAGTGTTAATGCTTTGTGAGTTCCCAGAATGCATTGCAGCATGAATAAATTTCAGTTACTGTTTCAGGATTATTGTTTTGATGTTTGCTGACTTCATTTAAACGGTTTTTGTTGTTGTTTTATCATTATTGTTAGTTATTTGTTATACTTCGGTGTGAAAAACTTTTTACCATTTGTTGATTGTCATCGTTCTTTAGGTTAGTGCGTCTAATTTTAAAGCGAGAGTTTGTCCAATGCCTAATATCTTTTTTATGCAATTCACGCAGAGCCTCATGACCAATGTAAACAATATGTGCTCTAAAATCGACTCAAAATATCAAACATGTTTGATATCCTCCAACTGGATGGAATTAGAGCCTAAAGCTAAGAAATCAGAGTCTGTGACCTTCATACACTCTGTGATTTCCAATCAAATCCGTCAGTTCAAACCTCCAGACTAGCTCAGACTTTTTCTTCAGACTGTAAACTAGGGCAAAAGTCATGCAGTGTATTGCAGGCTTAACTGCATTAATTCTCCACAGCTCTGAAAGAGAAACCTCTGAGGGTAGATTTGTCCTGTTATTATGGCAGCCATCTACCCATCTCAGCTCCACTGTCCGCCAAAGCTCTTCTGAGACAGAGCCACTGGTCAGCGATGGAGCGAATCCTGCTGCCAAACGCTTTCACAACACTGAAAAGCATCACAAGCACTCATCAATACCTCCCCGGCATACAGGCGTCTCTCCTGGCTGAGCTCAGGCTGATGGACATTGTTAATTATGGTACGTCATCGGTGACATTCCCGTTGGGCAGACGGCCGGCTGGCAGACAGACTGGCATTATCTGTGCATGTGGATGGGAGGACTGCTCAAAAACTCTCTGAAAAGTAAAAGAGAACTATGTGTGTGTGTCTGTGCCTGTAATGGTTAATCTACCAGTATATGTGAGCTCTTCAGTCACAGTAGAGTTTTAATGCTAAAATACAAATTCTGTTGCTATCCATAGATTTTCGAATTCACAAGAAATGCAGAAAAAAATTGTAAAACACTCATTATTCATACATTTTTTTATTCAGATGTCCAATTACAGTCAGTAACAAGAGAGACTGTGGAAAAGTACATAAAAACAATGGCAGCAATAATGCAAGCTGTTATCAAAGCCATACATTATGTTTTTTGTTGATTATGTGTGAGTAAAGACTATTTAGTTGTTTCAGTTTGTTATTTGCCTAATAAATGACAAAACTTGTCTAAAAACAATGTTTTACTAAAATATTTGTTTTCTCTTGTAATTTCAGGTGGTCTAAAAAATAGTTAGACACATAAAGTGATTACATGTATTACACTGTATTTATTGGTTGTAACTGTGCATCTGAATAAAAATAGTAATAAAGTGCATTACTATTTTTTTAAATTCAAAAATTTGTGGGTAACAACAATAATTATATTTTAGCATTACAAATATCCTGTGACTGAAGAGCACACATACTGGTGTATTAACCATAATAGAAACATAAAATAAATCTAATAAATTTGTTGCGCACTATATATATATATATATATATATATGTGTGTGTGTGTGTGTGTGTGTGTGCGCAATGATGAGTATGATGCTGAAAATTCAGCTTTGGTCACAGAAGTAAATTATGTTTTTAAATATATTAAAATACAAAACATTTATTTTATATTGAAATATTTCACAATTGTCTTGTTTCATTTTCTTTATTTTTAATCAAATATACAGCCCAGAGGACATGTCTTTTCTGACTCTTTCCTGAATCAGAAAATGAAAACAAAAGTCTTATATTAAAATATGAATTTTGAGTCACTTAAACTGTGTCACTGTGTCACTGAGTGTTTCCAGTCTAGAGCCACTACTGACCATAAAACACAGGGAATTTCCAACGATCTGGAACAGCCGACCTCCCAGACAGGAATGTTTTGTCATCTACTGTAATTACATTCAGACTGATTAAACTATTACCTCTGGAATCTTTTAAGTGATGTAACTATAAGTTATGTTTAAGTGAATAACTCAAGGCCAACAGTAAGCACTTAAACCACAGACAAACTAGAATGACACTCATAACCAATGGATGCAAAATAGTTTTACAAGGTACAGTTGCCTTCGAAATGTATCTGGATACTTAAGTGACTAATTCATTTATTGTTTTAGTTTGGGAAACCTTTTTAAGTGTATTTGTACTTAGAGTGCAAGTGACTTAATGATTATTTAATGCATCGACCTTCAGATTTTATAAAGTGTACAAATACTAATAATTACAAGACATTGTACTCCAACGAACCAGAAAAATAGGCTTTTGTGGCACTTTAAAGTAGCTGAACTCAGCAGAACTGCCAGACGTTCGTTCAGCTTGAACAAAACAAAGCAGTAAAAACTTCTGATTCTATTGATTTCATGTACAATGCAAGGCCTCATTTGACTGCTCATGCCACAGTATGTTGATGTTTTTGTTAGGTGCACAATTACTCATGAGTGTTGGGTTCATTCTGTGAAAAAATCACTGTAGAAAATTCCTGGAAGTGGCTGTAATTGGTGAGGAAACAAGTTGACTGTTTGACTTTAGCTTGAGAGTTTCGCTTCAGCTCAGAGGCCGTGATGCAACGCAGACTTGAGAAAACCTGAAAAATGAAGTGAATTTGATGCCACTGTACGAACTTTTGAGGTCAGCCATGGAATCTCATGAAAACATGTTAAGATCACATTCTTCCAAAGATCAGAAAAAGAAAAAAGAAAAAATAGAATAAAATATTGAAATAAAATGTTAAATAAATGCAATTAACACACTGATGTTTTGGTGGAGGAACGGATGGATGGAGGTCACATTTACCCCAAAATAAAATAAAATAAAATAAAATAAAAAGGCCTTTTTTCTGGAGTTACATTATAAACAGTTAAATGCATAATATATTGCATTCAGTCATGTGGTCATGTCCAAATGTATTACAGTCATGAGAAATGGGGGTTTAATTGTCATAAAAATAATGTCACAATGCAATTTTGTATCATGCTCTATATATTTTCTTATTTCTTTTTTTTGTTTTTAAGGTATAATGTGACTCGATCGACTGAATTCAGTCTCAACACAATTCACTGTGCACAATAAACACGATTTATTTCTTGTTTCTCCTCGCCTGACAAAAAACATTGTAGTATTTACCAGAGAACCATGTGCAGAAGGAATTGTTTTAGTAACATTGCTGCAGCAGATCTGGCTCAGATTTACAGCTAATAAATTCCATTTATTCTCTTGTCAACACATCCTGAATCCATGCGCTCAGGCAAGACTCCTGCATGTTTTACTGGTAATAAAACAGAAGCCTTACTGACATCAGCATCAACTGTATCAGGCCCGCAGGTATTACAGGACGTCTACGAGGTGGGTGGTTCATTCCTATGAAGTCTTCATCACCACAGGTATACAGTTTCATTTGACAGTTTCTGCAATGATGCAAAAGCCACGGAAGCATGAAGATCGTGTTATTATGTTGCTCAGTAGCACAAAGCCATGGAAATTAGGCCTAAATCCCCAAACTGGAAGGGCTTGTAGAAGTGTGGCTCCTCTTCACTCAAGCTGAGTGTGAAGGATTTCACATTATGTGGGACAAAAATAAAAAGCCTGTTTCTGGTCAGTGAGCATCATGATGAGCAGGAGTTCTACAAACTCACAGCCACAATTAATCAATCAAGATGGATAAACTGTCCATCACAGTATGTGGCAGATTATGAGTTATGTAATTGTGATTATGATTTACTGATGATGCTAAGCACCTGTCATAACCAAGGTTATTCATACAGTTTTCAGTAGATAAGTATTTTTATTTATTTATTTTATCAAGACTTCAGAGAGATTCGCTGGAGATAAAACAGCTGCAAGTTTTAGTATTTATATTTAAATATATAAATATACATAAGTTAATGATTTTATATTGCTATGAAGACATAAAAACCTATTTATTTCGATAGATTTAATGTAAATCTAAACAGATCAGTAGTTTATAAATATGCCAACAGAAAAATTACAATAAAGAAATCAATTGACTTTTCTATTAATTGCTAATTTTTAAAAATGCACAAAAGTGATTAGAAATGATAGAATGAACAATAGATATTTATGTAGATAGAATGAAATAGATAGAAAGACAATGGATGGATGGACGGACAGACAGACGGATACATAAATAGATAGACAGACAGACAGACAGATAGACAGATAGAACGATAACAATGATAGTTAGAAAGAAAAATAGAATGGACGAATGACAGACAGATAGATAGATAGATATGAAGTAATATTGTATGAAGTGGTCATTAGGGTAAATGAATGTCATGCATGATCAGATAGTGTTCATGTAAATGTGAGTAAATTCAGTGAGTTCTGTGAGAAGCTGATCTTGTGTCCACTGTATATAGGTTTCTGCTCGACACTCCCTCAGCAATCACATTCCAAACACCTGAGCGCCTCCACCGAAACCAAGGCATACGCTGGGAAACCTCCGGCACTGAAACACACAAGTCGCAACAATAACTGCCTGTGATAAATCAAAGGACACCGGGCCAAGGGTTGAGTCACCACACAAAAGGAAAACACCTTCACTAACATGCCCAGACAAGAGCTGCCATAAACCAACAACAACAAAAAACTCTCACGGCTAGAACAATCACACTGCAACAAACGGGACAAAGTCATGCCAAGAGTTCATTCATGTGCAAAGTACAGTGATGATTTTCACATAATCATGCTACGTTGCGTTATCCAGGTTTATGGTTTAATTTTTGTTTGAATTTCTATCCGCTCTCTCACCTTTTTGTGTAGATAATTTGCAGTGCTCCTGTGAGCGAGTGTTGACAGCTCCTCTAAAAAAGAAGGTGTTATTTTACCAGAACAGAAGATTTCAGAAGTTTATTCACATCCTTAGGGAGGCTGTAAAAACATCCACATAAACTTTAATGCTATACAATTAAAGTGCCAACAAGAAACACTGCGACTAGTCAGGAGGTATGTGCATGTTTATAGATGACATTATAGCATGCAAAAATGGCAAAATAACTAGATTTGAACACTTTGTGGCCTTGCAAGATCACTTCTTCTAAGTGTTGTTCTGGTGGTTGGGGTGTTGATACTGTATGCGGCTTCATTATTTAGTCTCCATCATGTTGTTCCAAACCCATCCGATTTTCTTTCTGACACTTTCAAGGTGTTTTTTTTTTTTTTTTTTCCCTGTTTGAAGCTTGAAATAGTTTGATTCCCATAACTGTAGTTGGCAAGAAAAGAGCAACTTGCAGAACTTTTCCTCGTGTTCCACGGAAGAAAAAAAATTAACCACATGTTTGTATGAAGAAAAAAAAAACATTAAAGGGTTAGTTCACCCCAAAATGATGTTCTCAGAGAGCCTCAATAGACAGCAACACAACTGAAATGATCCAGATACAGATATACATCGGTAAAAAAGTCCATGTGACATCAGTGCAATGCTACGAGAATACCTTTTGTTTTGCACCAAGAATACAAAAATAACACAATTTGTGATGCTTGTGTTGTGATACTCTCTAAAATGGTGGAAGACGTAAGGGAGAAGAACGGTTGAGTAAATGATGTTATTATTGTTTTCTTTGTGCAAAAAATTATTCTCATAACGTTGAGCCACTGATGTCATATCCTTTTTTACCAATATATTTACTTCATTTCTGGATCTGGGATCATTTCAGTTGTGTCTCTGCCTATAAAGAGACAAATGGCTCTCTGATTTCATCATAAAATATCATAATTTGTGTTCTGAAGATGAACGTTTGGAACGACATGAGGTGAGTAATTAATGACAGAATTTTCATTTGGGGTGAACTAACCCTTTAAGGCAGGGGTCATCAAACTCGGTCCTGAAGGGCCGGTGTCCTGCAGAGTTTAGCTCCAACTTGCCTCAACACCTGCCTGTAAGTTTCAAGTATACCTATTAAGACCTTGATTCACTGCTTCAGGTGTGTTTAATTAGGGTTGGAGGTAAACTCTGCAGGGACACCGGCCCTCCAGGACCGAACTTGGTGAGCCCCTGCTTTAAGGTGTTTAACTTTAAACCGAGTCTGTAATATGACCCTTCTTTCAGTGAAAAAGACCATCTCCTGTTGGTTGTCCTCTCACATCAAAAATCCCCAACATATTTGATTTAGAACTGTGCTTGATCCATGCATATTTCACTCTCGATTCAGACAAATGACTTTTTCTCCGCAGCATTACAGATAGAGGACTCGTTTTTCAGCTGGAAGGATATGAAATTTAAAATGCCTTAAAATGGATTTGTTTCTTACAAACACACAGATTTTCACTTGACAGGATGTTAATAGATGAGCTGGAGTGGTTTGGATTATTATGATGTTTTTATGTTTTCTGTTTGGACTCTCATTCTGACGGCACCCATTCACTGCAGAGCATCCATTGGTGAGCAAGTGATTTTCTTTAATTCGGTTCTGATGAAGAAACAAACCTAATTATATTTTCGATAGCTTGAGGGTGGTACCTTCAGGTCAATGATTTTAATAACTGTGTGCAATGGTAACAAATTAATAGTAATAAATTATATACAGTAAAACCAAATTACGCTCATCAGTGATTGCCCTGAAACAGGACAAATGCAGCACTACACAGGGAACATTGCTCTGTTCTTTGCTTTGCTTTAATTTGTCTTTTTTTCCCTCTGGCACATAATTTATGATATATTATTACTGAATTTCGTCTTATTTTAACAGAGCTTAGAGGCAGACCTCACACTGCAGATGGCAAGACATTTGACACTTCATTTTCAGACTGGAGAATAGTTTCATTATTGGGACACTCTACAAATAGAGTTCTGCTCTGGCACCCGGGGACGGTGATAAAATATCTTTAGGCTGGAATCAAAAATCACAGTTGACAGCCCACCGAAAAGACAAATGACCCTATTATGAATGTTTCATTGAATCCAGTAATGAAACTCTCAGAACAAAAGCTTATCTTAGATACAGCCAAGATCTTACAGTGTTCTGCTGTTAGAACATACGTCTCATTAGTTGGAGTTTATTAATGAGGTAGCTGTGACAAAAAGAGATCTTCATCGGGTCTAGATTAAATCAGGAACACTTGATGTATCACAAGATCAGGCCACTAAACCCAGAACATAATGAAAATAATCAGTGTGCTTTAAAAGACTCGTAATCAACCTGCACTCACTGTACTCCACTGGACAGGCCCAAACTGAGGCAGAATACAATGCAAAAGCGATACTGTTCACTGAAAAGGGAAATTTCTAATGGTAAAAGCTGGAAAATGAAAGCCAGTCCACTGGATCAACAGGAAGCGTGTCTTTAAGAAACTAGATTTGTATTTCTAGAAGGAAACTAGTTTCAAGCGGCAAAACAATAGGCCTGTTTCACATCACGCACAAAAGCAGCATATTTATATTGGCAGCCAAATAAATTGTTTGGAATATTTGCAATGCAGACATAAGCATCACATCCAAAATAAGTTTTTGTTCACATATGAATACTGTGTTTTTATTATTTATAGACAAATACAAACACATGCATGTATATATTTAAGAAAAATATGTTGTTTATATATTACATATATTGGTAACACTTTACAATAAGGTGTCATTAGTTAACATTAGTTAATGTACTAACAAACATGAACAAACAATGAACAATGTATTTATTCATCTTTGTTAACGTTAGTTCATAAAAATACAATCATTCATTGTTAGTTCATGTTAGCTTACAGTGCATTAATTAATGTTAACAAACACAACCAGTGATTTTAATAAAGCATTGGTAAATGCTAAAATTAGCCTTAACTAAGATTAATAAATGCTGTAGAAATAATGTTCATTCTTAACTCATGTTTACTAATGTTTTTAACTAATATTAACTAATGAACCTTATTCTGAAGTATATATTTATATATAAGAATACTAAAATATATACTGTATGTGTGTATTTATATATAGGCCTACATAATAAATATACACAGTATACATATATTCTGTAAACAAAACTTTTATTTTGGATGCGATAAATCGTTTGACAGCACTAATTTAAACTAATTATAACATTTTATTTCAGCTAGTTGCAACATTTCTCATTTATTTACTTATTAATAAAATTAAAAAAAAAAAAACTGCATAAAATATTTATAAAAAGCAAAAAACACAATAAAATGACAAGATGCATAACAAAACTACTGAAACTTTAATTGAATTAATCGTGAAAATAGAAAATAGTCAAATAAAACAGATTCAAAATATCAATAAAATTATAATAGGATCTCAATTATACAAAAATAACACACACAGCAACCTAAATTCGGTCTTGCATCTGTTAGATCTTTTAAATTAGATATATTATAAATTATATTTACGTCATAAGAAGCTGAGTGTCCGCATAAGCTCAACGGAGTTACATCACCTATGAGAAACATCAAATTAACACGTATTTAGAGGCTTTTAGTCCAGGTGATTTCTGAAGGTGACAAACCAAAGCCTGTTACATCACAAGAACATCCGTCTTGCTCGGTTAGCTTGACCCATCCTGCTCCAGAGCCTTTTATAACTCGTTTCACTGATGACAGCCAGCTATTAGAGGTTCATGCCCTCAATCAGAATATGAAATTGCATATTGTGCATCTCATCCACAGCATTGGCTCTGCATTTAATCAACAGGGCATTGTAATTACTAAAGCACTAAAAATATTGACACAGAGCCTCTGTCGCACAGCAGGAGAGAGTGACGATCATGACTTCATGCTTCCTTGAGTGTTGCTGTTGTTTCTTCCGCTCCTGGAAGGTCCCTTTTGGACTACAAATAGAAAATAACAAAATACAGATGCCATTAACAGAAAACCAAATCACGTCACCCAAACATCCGGGCTGGAACCTCTTATTGAACTATGCTATGGAGTTTAAAGGCCAGACATAAATCAATAACTACTCATTGACTTAAAAGCTCCCTGCCCCACTGGAACTGAAATTGATTTGTTCCAAATTTGTTTCATAATACACTTAAATATGGAGAGCATTTAAAATCGGTGATGCACATCCAGCGCTTATGACACTCTTATTTTGTAAGTTCCCTTTGAAGTCAACATGAAACAGCGTCACAACCTGTTTTACGTCTTATATGATGCATTAAATTAATAGTCCTTGTAGACTTGGAGTTATGTAGCATTACATCACTTTCTCACCAATGGATGTTCTGCAGTGAATGGGTGCCGTCAGAGTGAGTGTCCAAACAGCTGATAAAAACATCACAATTATCCACCACACTCCAGTCCATAAATTAATATTGATAGTGAAAAGCTGTGTAAGAAACAAATCCATCATTAAGGTGTTTTTAACTTTAAACCAATTCCTCTATCAATAAGATTGCTTTCTCTGGTTAAAAAGTTTGACCAATAAGAAGAGATCAAGGATGTTTATTAGCCAAAACTCTAAACAAAAACAAAGGTTTTAACAATAGTTAAAATGCTTTGATGGATCTTTTTGCTTCTCAAGATGTTAACTGATGGACTGGAGTGGGGTGGATTACTTGTGATGTTTTCATCAGCTGTTGAGACTCTCATTCTGACGGCGCCCATTCACTGCAGTGGAGCAATTGGTGACCAAGTGCAGTGCAAAATGTCTCCAACTCTAAATAAAATTAAATTATTAACAAATGTTCTTTTTTGGGGTAAAATATTTCTTTAAAGGTTATTCAGGAACAATCACGTAGGACAGAGCTTGATTTTATCCATGCAAACTGATTGGATGGTGAAAAGTAAGAAGTGCTGATGACATCAGCTGAAAAGAAAGTCATTTCAGAGCATGCTATTACATTTTGATGAGAGATTACAAAGACGAACATGCACTGAGGATTCATGCACAATGTGACCATAAAAGTGCATTAATAAATAAACCTCTTGTTGATGTTAAGCTTACGTGCATGTAAAAGTGTAAGAAGTGAAAGGGATGTAAATGTGCATGTGCACGAATCTAAAGGAATCTCGACTCCCTCCCGAACAGGAAGCATGCAGGATGCTCAGAGCTGACACAAACTCTATTGTATGTGCTTCCTGCGGCCCGCTGCAGGTGCATCTCTGACATGCTCAGTACTCAACGCTTCTTTTACATACGTCTTCCTGTGAGAAAAAAAGAGGCAATAATGTTGGTATGCAAATAATCCTCCTCATTTCAATTGCAGATGAGAGTGGAAACTGGTTGGAAAACAAAACAGATTTCTCCCATCAACTACAGTATATTCACTGTCAACTTTCAATTATTAAAAAACATAATGAAGCAGCATTCATAATGCGTTTCACTGCCATAACATCATACACAATATTTCTAAGTGAAACAGACTATTCAGCAGGAAATAATGCAGAGCAGAATTATTGTTATGCTAATATAATGTAATATGCACAGTGACATGCATGCATGCACACTAATATACCAATATTATTATGGAATTCTAGGTCATATTAGCTTATTGGGATAGATTATATTCATTGAAATCTCCAAACACATGCAGATGCAGGCGATTAATTTCAATGAACTAGTTTTGCGCAAACAATAAAATTAATCAACATAAATCAACATGACCTATTTTGAATCGCATGCGCCAAGTCCATGCATAAGAATGAATGAGTTAATTAAATGGCCACGCTGAATAATAAAATAAAATGCAGCGTAATGTGAAAAGCATGTCCAGTATTTCCAGCAATATGTATGTGAATGTGGTCCTGCACGCAGACAAACGAATACAATGGCCCCCAAATGACCCCGATTTCATTTTATTTCTTGCTTCTGTTCATGATAAAGCACATTTGAGCACATGGTATCTTATCTGAAATTAAACTCAGTAAAGAGTTTGATTAAAGCATCAGAGGCCTGTGAGCTTATCAAGTCTCAAACTCTCTGACTGCGCCTGTGATTTCCAAACGCTGAGCGCAGCAGAATCTAATCGCAAGGCCGTTTCCATCGGATGGGAGGCACTTCAAGAGAGGCCTTGAAAGTTTTCAGCAAATTGCTTACCAGCAACAAACACCAGAGCAGATAAGACCACAGAAAGAGAGCAGCAGATAGAGAACAGAGACTTCAGTCTCAAAAGTTATTTGTAGCGCAATAAGTTGAGCAAAGAAACTCTTTCTTATTACAAAAGACTTAAAGTACTTGAAAAAGTTCTTGATGGTATTTTAATCAAAATGTATAGTTTCTAGTTCCTTAAAGGAATAGTTCACCCAAAAATGTAAGTTTTGCTGAAAACGTACTCACCCTCAGGACATCTAAGATGCTTTGCAGTGAATGGGTGCCATCAGAATGTGAGTAAAAAATGCTGACAAAAACATGGATTGAGTCCTCAATAAAAATGTTTTCTCCAGTAAAAAAAATCGTCTTGTCTGACATCTTCACAAATCAAGCACAAACCAAAACACATTAAAATTAAAAATATGCAGGTGTATTTTTTCCTCTTTTTCACAGCAGGAAGCATTATTATGGATTATTCACTCATATTTTGAAAAAAAGTGATTGTTTAAAGTTAAAACGACTTAATGATGGATTTATTTTCATGCAGCTTTTTATTTCACCAGGCATTAACTGATGGACTGGAGTGCTGTGGATTATTGTGATGTTTTTAACAGCTGTTTAGACTCTCATTCTGACGGCACCCATTCACTGCAGAATATGTTCCAATGATAAAACAAACTCGTGGGTGAGCACATTTTCAGCTGATTTTCAGCTTCGGGTGAACTCCTCCTTTATGGTTTTAAATGGCACTATTTACTTTGTTTTTGAACATTAGGCCTGAAGATCCTCATGTTGATCCCTTTATTACTCCACAGATAACATCATGTTTGGACCTGTGTAATGATCTGAGACGAGGGGTTCAGTACAGTTGATCCAATTATCCAGGGAGGCAAAAAAAGGACATTCATAACCTCAAAGGATGGCAGCCACTGTGAAATAACATCAGGCTTCTCTAAACCTGCATGAGAAGAACACAAACTGCAGATGAATGCTTTTCTTGTTGCATAACTCAAGAACTTAAAAGCTTTCCAGAAGTTGAATGAAAGAAATTTTGCTAGAACTTTAAAATGATGACACCTCCACTAAATCAAGGGGGTCACGTAAACATCAGAGGCAGAGCATCTTTATTTAAAGACACTGCAGAGGTTGTTGCCTACTAATTGTCATTTACTCATAATTGCTTGCGGATTAATAAAGAGACAGGTTAGCACAGTAATGCAACATATGACTAAAACCAATGATAAGGCCGCTCAGATCCAAAAGTTTGCATGCAGCATCTTGAACTTCACATTAACTTTAGGTGATAATACAGAGGAACACATTTGCATTATGTAAATGCTATTTTTTTAGATTATATCACCACACAGATGTTTCAGGTAATTGTGTTTAAAGTTATTCAGTGAAGTGCAAAAAACACAGATGTGCCGGTTCTCACAGACTGACAGCTTATTGTTGATTTCTTAGGTAGTTGCGAAGGACAATATAGGACAAAACGAATAAAAATGACAAAAGCACATTAAAACTTAATAATGCTCAAATAATAGCATTTCCATTTATATATATATATATATATATATATACATATACGCACACTATATACTTCCATACTATATACTTTACACACACACACATATATATATATATGCATACATACATACTAACCAGTCTCTCTCACATAAAACATTAACATAAAATTATTTAAAACTTTAATTCAAATGAAAACTGAAAAAAAACTGAAAAAAAATAAAATAAATAAAATGTTAAAAAAAATTATATATATATATATATATATACAGTGAGGTCAATAAGTATTTGATCACCCTGTAAGTTCTCTTACTTAGAAATCATGGAGTGGTCTACAATTTTCAGCATAGGTGCATTTCCACTGTGAGAGACAGAATCTAAAAAGAAAAATCTGAAAATCACATTGTATGATTTTTTTAACAATTTATTTGGGAATTACTGTGTCAAATAAGTATTTGATCACTTGAGTCAA
>JAUCMR010000088.1:8068-21480 GCA_032357425.1 Enteromius argenteus
CAAGATGCTATCCTATCAATATGGGCCAACATTTCTAAAGAATGCTTTCAGCACCTTGTTGAATCAATGCCACGTAGTTCTGACAGCGAAAGAGGTCAAACACTGTATTAGTATGGTGTTCCTAATAATCCTTTAGGTGAGTGTATATATATATATATATATATATAATTTGTATATAGTAAATGTTTAAAAATTGTTAATCCATACACACACATATATACATGTATGTATGCATATATAATTATAATTAATTATATGTATGTGTATACTTGATTCAAACAACAACAACAAAATCTAATCTAAAAAAACC
The DNA here is from genome assembly GCA_032357425.1 of Enteromius argenteus. Classification (NCBI taxonomy): domain Eukaryota; kingdom Metazoa; phylum Chordata; class Actinopteri; order Cypriniformes; family Cyprinidae; genus Enteromius; species Enteromius argenteus. The sequence goes on from JAUCMR010000088.1 coordinate 8,379, forward strand.
CAACGTCTAAAAGATCCAAAGGCCTTTATTTAAATGAATGACACAAGCTGTCCTACTGACGAATAAAACACTGTGATTACTTGTACTTGTGCACTTGCATCATCTCCAAAAGAGGTTCTGCAATTACAAAAATAACCCAAGTACCCAACCAACCCAGGGAACATAATCAAGCTCTTATTCAAAATGTTCTTCCTCAGAAAACTATTTCAGACAAGAAGTGCTTAATGGCCTCTGATGAATTGATAAATCCTGAACTCCTGAAAACAGAACAACATTTCTGTCTCAGCAGCAATGTGAAGCAGCTCAACTCCAGCAGTTTTCAATATTGATAATTATAACAGATGTTATTGAACAGCAAATCACCATATTAGAATTATTTCTAAAGGATCATGTGACACTGAAGACTGATGTAATGGTGCTGAAAATGATTCACTAAAGAATGATGCAAATCAGTTAATAGCACAAAGTACTAAGCAGCATTAATTGTGTCAGGCAAATAACGCTGGCATCCATGGATCCAGCACATGGTATAATGAGCCTCATTTACATGATGCTTTCTGACTTGTTTTTCCAGAAAAGAATGGCACTGATTTAATTTGAATATGCATGGAGCAGTGCTATTCCAGTGCATGTAGGCAGTGTTTACATATATGTTCAACCTCTATCATCCATCCTTAAAATGCAAAGAAGAAAGTGTTTTAGTGTTAAAATGTATATTTGATTATTAATTGCTCTTAACAGCACCACATAAATAATACAGTGCATGCTATGTATGTACTGTATTTGAATATGAGAGTTTTTTGGTATGGTTTGTAAGAATGTCTGACATTTGCCCAGCTGCCATGTTTGTATATGAACAAAATTTCCTTGTAATGCACAAAACACATTTTTTCCAGCAGTTTCAAAAGAAGGTGTAGAAGGAGAAAAACGGCATTTCCTGAAGAGGTAACGAGGTGTTTCCTGGTGCATTTTGTCATATCGCTGACTGGGAGTTGTCCACGGTTCACACTATTGTTTTCTTGTTCCCAGCCAAAACCTGACAAGGAGGGTCATAAACTAAGTTCCTGGCCTAATGCTTTTGTGGCACAACAAAAAGACAGCCACCAGCCACTCGATGCAAACGTCTAGAGAGATAGCACTCTAAATTTCAAATATATGCAGTGAAATTTACATACTGCTGAGAAGAAACTCCCTGTGCTGGACAGAGAGGTAGAAATTTGACTATTAAATCGACCTTGAAGGTCTCAGGAGGCGTCTGAGGTGACAGGCCACAGAGAAACATGGAGAGAGAGAGAGCAGATCCAGTCAGATCTAGCATCCTTGTTTGCCATCTGGAAAGAGAAAGTCTTATAAAACCCACCTTTAGAGCAAGAAACACTCTGTAGGTTAAAGTAACAGCTCTTGAATGTCTCTGGCAAATGGCTCGAATCGTTATTTTGATCAGCACAGGGCACCTGATGTGTGACTTTCGGCAGAGCCCATTAGATGCTTTATCTGTGCTAATAGCACCTACAGCAATTAGCACCTTATCTGCTTCCATCAAGCGTTGCAATGTAATTAACAAAGGTTAGTTTGATAAAATCGCAGAAAAGTTAAAGCCACAGACCACATTACATTATTAGAGCTAATAAGGTCGCTCATCCGAGGCTGTTTTAGTGAAACAATAGTGTTTACCAACTCAACGCTGACTGAAGTGCATCTCACAAAGAGGAGAATGACATAAGTTCTCAGAATCATGTCGTGATGGATAAACACACTACTTCCAATAAATAAACACCAGCGTCACGGCAGATGCATTGCTGCACACAAACTTTCCATGTAATATGTGATCGTCATGGGAAATTCGTTACTTGTGAAATAAGGTTTTTTAACCAACAAACATTGTGGTAACTGACTACATGTTTCTCCAAAGTTTTATGTGATTACCTACAGTATAACAGGATTGGAAAGCAGTCAGTGATCTGATTCTGGATGTAAAAATCCCACAAGATATCCAAACGTTAACAAACATTCAGAAAATTCAGCAGTTCAAAATGACATCCAATTATTCAGTTATCTGATTTTTAACTCAGGAGTACTTAAAAAAAAAGCGAAAAACTCCAATCTAAATTAAGTCATTCACGATATGCACTCTAAAGTCCCGATCTGAATCAAAGGATTTGTGATTCGTGCTTTGAAGTCTTCATCTAAAATAATTCACAAACCCTCTCCGAAGTACTGATCTTAATAAAAAGATTTGCAAACCCGCTGACTTTCGAAGAGAATCGAATGATCCGTGATTCACACTACAAAGTCCTGATCTGAATCAAATGATTCATGAACCCACTCCGAAGTTTCGATCTAAATCAAATAACTGGCGATATGTGCCCCGAAGTCTTGATCTAAATAAAATTATTCACAAAATCAATACAAAGTCCCCATTCAAATTATTCACTATACGTGTTGTGAAGTCCTGATCTGAATCAAATGATTCGCCAATCGATTTGAACAGTTCAAAATCAGCTGAAATTGAAAAATTAGCTGAAGTCATGAGTTTGAGTTTCGAGTTGTACCTCAGAATTGAAATGATCCTTTCTGGATCATAATCATCTGTTTTGGATCATAATGTGTTTTTAGTTTTTATGCATATATATATTGATTTCACCGTGTTCTTCCATGAAAATAGACCTTTCTTTATCTTTTTCCCTTTATATTTATTTTTTAATCTTATTATTTTATTTTCTGATATATAACTTGATTTCCTATTTCAGGTATCTTTAAGTATAATCTAAAACGCAACCAAGGTTATATATGCTGTGAATGCATATACTGTACTGTACAATCTGTACTGCAGTAAGTAGTAATCTAGTATTCCATTTCAGACAGTTTAAAGATGAAAAGGAGTGAAAGTGGTCATATGTACCTGTGCTTCTCTATCAAATTCATCCAATTCTGTCCGTTGAATTAAGCTCACTCTTCCAGGAGAAATGTGCTTATTAAATTTGGAGGGGGAAAATGAACAAAACGTGGTCATGCCCTAATTCACAGAGTCTATTCTACTCTATTAAGCTAACCAATCAGAGAAACAGACTGCAATTTTCCCAAAAGGGATCAAATTGTACCAGAGTATTGGTCTGGGAGCTGTGGGTTTCGTAATATATTGGCGTATATGAGCACATAACAATGTGTCTCCTCTGAGGAGAACATTCAATTCACTTCACCTTCAGCTGTAGTATCTGAGGGTTTAAGGCTGCAGTGATTGCTTCTTCGCTCCATTTGGTTCGATCTGTGACTCAGCATGTTTGGCTGAATGAACAGCGCCACCTACCGAAGCTCACCTCAGCGGCCTGTACCAAAGACAAAACAAAGACCTAACTGAGCAATGCCTGTTTCAGTTTCAACCTGTTTCAGAAAAACTCCAGAACCTGACTGAGCTGAATTCTTCTCATTCACGAGCGGGACGGTTTTCACATATGGGTGTTTCCATACGGATTCCGCTCTTGTCTGAATGACTAGTTGACTAGTTGCCAAGTTTTCAAATTGGTCATGCATTTCTCATCATGCAGACATGAATGATTCCTCAAATCATGCGTGCTGTTGAGGAATGTGTGCTGATACTTTACTAAGTGATCAGACGATCAACCACATAGCAACCACCCGGAACTTTGTCACAGCATTTTTCCACCACATATCCATAAAACATGTCATTCTCATTACCCACTAAGAGACAACGATCCGATACTTTTCAATGAACCTGTTAAATAGATTCACAAACTGCACTGAACAATTCAGTCTGATCGAACTGTAGCTGTTCTTGAATCAACAAATCACTGATTCACGTGATCCACTCTTTTGAATTTTTTTTTGTAAGGCAACACATTTTACAAGATTAGTAAATGAGCTCATGACCTGTTGAGCAGCAAATCCTTCACAAGGGACTTGTCAGTCATCTCTCCTTATTCTCTTATGAATTGAATTGTTAACTGGAGTAGATAGATTGGGATCCCCAACACACCCCCCCATTGTCATGTTGCTTTTTTATATAAATAAAAATCATTGAGTTCAGTTAAGCTGATGTAAAATGTAAGCAAAATGTAGGCTAAATTACTAATGCTAAATTTTAGGATTTATTATTTTAAATCATATTTAGGTCATGATTGTAATTTGTTTGTGAACTAAATCTGCTGTAAAAGGGCAAACTGTTCAAGCCCACTGTATGAAATGCTTGAATCCACATTTGTGTACCATCACCTTAATGGTGTAGTTTTAAAGTAAAAATGAGGTAATTCATGCAAATTAATGCACCTTCTTTGCTGTCATAGTAATTTTAAATGTATGCAAAGTGTTCTTTTAAAGTCCCTTTATTACGGGTTATGAAAGGTTCATATATTTTGATTTTGGGAGTCCCAAACAACAAGGTCCAAAAAACACTTTCATTTTCTTATGATATGCATTTATTTTAACCGTATTTGTTCAAAGACTCCTTAACAATTCGCTTGATGATTACTTTTTCTAAACCCCTCCAGTGATTGGTCGATTTCATTTAAAGCGGAATTTCTGAGTTTTTAACACTTCAAAAGCGACACCTAGTGGCAAAGAATCAAATTGCATTTTCATTCAGACCAACGCCAAAAGACCAACAAGTGGAAATATGCTAATGTTTCATTTTGACATGAGCATAAAACGGCTTGGGACTCGTTTCAAAGAGTTACAGTCGACTCTTCGTTTTTTTGAGAGACTTTATACACATGCATTTTCAGATTTAAAACTTTGCAGGATGTCTTCGTTTCACTTAGAATTGTTACAACTGCCTTAAAGGTCATTTTCAAAAATCCACTTTAAAATGTTTTACACTTTTTGCCTTATATGACGTCTGTTTTTACAGCATATAGTTTGTCAACATGCATTTTGTTTTTCCTCATTTTTAAATACTATATTTTGTCACTAGTTTGCACACACAAGAAGTATAACCTAAATTGATATTTAAATATAAGTCCCATCTCTGTTTTTTTAACAGCATTATATACATTATCTAATTTAAAATGATTAATTATAAAAGTATACGAGTTCAAATTACAAAATAGACATTCATCGAACAGTACTTTTTGCTTTTTATACTTGCATACATTAAAAAGCAAATACTTTTACTGAAGTAAAATTTTACTGGAACAATATTTTATTTATCCTTTTGCTCAAATCCTCCAGTCCATCACTGATGACGAACAGTGAAAACTCAGGAGAGGTTGTGTTAATTGATTATGTGTTGATTTTGGCAGGGTCTCTGTGTTACAGGACGGCCATGTCATAAATCCTGGAAGGAGTGTGATCGCCCTCACATCCAGTTTCCTCTAGTACAGAAGTTCCTGACACTTCTGTTGGGTGTAACATGCGGCCTTGATCCATTCCAGAAAGCTGTGGAGCGAGGCTTTTGGGGTGCAGCTGTAGAGGATACGGATATATGAAGCATCCTTCCCTCAAACGTCTGATGATAAACACAAGGAAACGGGATGTGGGAGTGACAGGGAAACTCGTGGCCATCTGCGTTAGTATGCTGCCTTCCAGGAACTCCTGGAGTGGAAATGACACTAACACATGTAAGAATGTTCCCTACATGAATAATATTCAATAGGTGTCTGTATTTAACATTTTGAGGTTATGAATGGTGCACTTTAACATGAAGCAAACTTTGCTGCCAAGTATATGCTAAGCTGAAAGATAGCACTTCGCAGAGACAAGGTCATTAAAGAGATAGTTTACCTAAAAATGACAATTCTGTCATCAGTTACTCACTGTTGGGTTTTTTACATTTTTTGTTTATTCCATTGAACAAAAGCACGTTAGGCAGAATGACAGCATCAGTTGACATTCACCTTCATTAAGTCTTTTTTCCATGCATGCAAGGTGACTGATGACTGAAGCTGTTTAATATCTCCTTTTGTGTTTCAGGGAAGAATGAAAGTCATACAAGTTTCACACAATGGTGTGTAATCTAAGACATTTTTAGGTGAACTGTCCCTTTAAGTAGTTTTATAACAGTAATATAAACCTAAGTTGTACAGTGTATAGGTTATGTTGTTATACACTATAGTAAAATGTAGTTTGTAAAATGATTTTCAGCAAGCACATTTCAAATTGATAAAAAGTGACAAAATGTTGATTTTTAGAGGACATTGGAAACCCAATTACAATCACAAGTTTGGGTGAACTATTCCTTTAATAATAGATTTGTTTCTTACAAATATGCAGCTTTTTCCTTCACAAGACATTCATTGATGTACTGCAGTCGTGTGGATTATTGCGATGTTTTTTATCAGCTGTTTGGACTCTCATTCTGACGGCACCCATTCACTGCAGAGCATCCATTTATGTGATGTAATCCTAAATTTCTCAGAATCTGTTCCCATGGAGAAACAAACTCATCTACATCTTGGATGGCCTGAGGGTGGAGTAGATTTTCAGCTATTTTTTTTTTTTCGGTGAACTCTTCCTCTAAAGCACCACATCATTAAAACAGCTCTCAGGTTCAGACATCCTTGACTGAATCCAGTACTGCTTCAGCATATTGTTTTTAAGCTGACACTGATGAACCCCTACAGTACACACATCAGCTCCTGTAATTTCTCTTGATGAACCTTCAGTAAGAACTGGAAAACTTTGGGCTCTGTTGGAGCATGTGGACTCAATCACCGGAAGCCCAGTGACACGAGGGCTGTGCTGTTGATTACTGGGTGTTGTTTGACTAATGATACGAGCAAAACCCAGGATACAATTAGCATCTTGCCCTTTGAAGTAGCCTTTGGGTGAAGCGCACTGAATCGCCGTTGTTGTTGGCTATCTTTAGGGACCGGTTTGTTTTTGGAGCATATGAGGACATGAGAATGTCTTAAAATAGTATGTCCAGCTGATTTGGGCTGGGGTGCAGTTTGATTTCCCTTCGGCCCAGATCTCGAGCACTTCTGAGGCGTGCTTGAACCGCAATCAGAAAATTGCATCTTGCTTGAGGTTCAACAGGAAGAGGAAGATAAACAGGGGCAAAGAGATGGAGTTAAAAGGAGGAAAAATACTGTAAAAATGGACGTCAAAATGACATTTAACCCTGATATATGAAATACCAGTCCGAAAAAAAAAAAATTCTTGAAATGGAACAGATTATTGAATGCTTAAATTAAATATATTTGTAAAAGTTTGCGTATGTTTTTTTGCTGATACATTAGGCTTTTATGTCTGAAATGGCAGTGAGAATATGAACGGAAAAATAGGGCCAAACTTGCAGATTTGGTGCATATTCAGACATTTGTTGTATATGGACAAAGAGATTAAACTCTGATAGCTTGCAATATTACTGAGCCCCTTAAGAGACATGGTGGAGGAGAAAAATCGGGGTGAGAAAAAAAAAAATCAAGGCGGAAATAAATTTATTTTTCAAATCTTTTGCGTTATTTCTCAAAACTTTGCATTCTCTGGTCTAAACAGTTGAGCTCAGATAAACACTTTCTGTTTACTTTAAGCTTCCAGTGGATTAGACAGCTCTGTAATCCAAATTTTTTTTCTCCACCGTGTCCCTTAAGGGACTCCATACTACGCAAATTAATTAGATATTTATAACAGACTACTAACATAAAATACATATAAATATCAATTTTATATCTCCCAAAAATGTCTTAGCAGATGATATTTGTAAGCTCACTACAGTAAAGCAATGATTGAAAGACATGGCAAAAGCCTGTTGATCATATTTCATAACATATCATGGAAATTTGCTTCATCTTAAAAATATAAAAATATCCCATCAAATATAAATGTAAAAATTACTGAATTTAATGGTAAATGATTGTAAAAATGCTACAGTAAAACCTGTTAATTTGTTAATAGTAAGTTTCCCTCCTGTGAAAAATAGTATTGGACATTATATGTGATTTTATGGTAGCATGCCGTTTTCGAAAATAAGAAAGAAATAATTTACATAATTACATATCATTTATGTATAAAGTGAATAACTGTGAATTGACATTCCCAAAGTTTCAAGTTTGATGTTTTTTTGTTGTTGTTAAAAATAACCATCTTTCCTCTGAGTTTTTTGTATCAGTTTGGTCCGTTTGGTCCATTTATTAGTGCTAATTAAGCACATATTAATGTCTTATTCTACATGACCTTATTCTACATCCCTACCTAAACTTTACAACTACCTTACTAACTATTAATAAGCAGCAAATTATGAATTTATTGTGGGAAATGTATTTAATAGTTAACAAATGTTATATTCTAAAGTGTTCCCGATTTTTCTTTCAAGGCTTTTGTAGGGTTAAACCTTGAGCAGAGCATCTCGCCAACTGTACTTTCTCAGTAAAAGTGGAGTAACACAAACCTCCGCTTGTGAAAGAACATTCAAACTCTGAACAGTTTGCGTCTGGGCTGTGGGTGCTCACATATCGAGTGATGTACCGTGAGCTGCTGATGGTAACGCGGTAAAAGCTAGCAGATCAGTCAAGTGTGGTGGACACAGACAGTGAGTAAAGAGTGTGAAGTTGAGAATGGACACAAATAGATGCTCTTGTCACATCTTCCTGTTGTGACCATCACCACGAACACTTTACTCAATGCAAACCTAACTGTGCGTGAAGGGATGGTCTAAAATAGAAATTTGCAGAGCTAATAATATCAATTACAGAGCTTAAGTGCTTTGGACAACAAGATTTAGCAAATGTCATCACTAGCACATCATTCACCCCCCAAAATTGACTTTTTGTCATTATTTACTTTGAGCTCTCATTTCATCTGTACATGTTTTTAATTCAATACAATGCATTACCCAAGAGATGCAACTAATAGGATGATTTTCAGAAAATAATGTCTTCAATTTCAAACAAAGCAAACTGTGTGACTTAAGAAGATTTTAATAAAATAATATGATAATAATAAAATGTAATCTAATCCTCAAGTCAGGACTATTACAGTTAAAACTCAAAACAATATTTTTTTCCTTTTAATAAAAATAAACAATAAATAATAATAATTTTTTAAAAATCAAGTTGATAAAATTGTTATTTTATTTAAAAATTATTTTTACAAATATTTTAATATTTCTCATTTTCATGTCGTTTAACTAAAAGTAAAAGTAAAAAGTAAAATAACTAAAACCGAAACTTCACTTATAAATATTACTTATAACTTATAAATATGAATTAATAAAAGTTATACGTATATATATATATATATATATATATATATATATAAATACTCACACACACACATATACAAAAAGGACCATAAAACAACAAAAATTTAAAAAAATGACTAAAGTAAAAATATTAAGTAAAAATATACAGTATGAACAGGAAGGCATAAAGAGCAAGTCACTTTTATTAAATAAAATGCTCAGTGATTAAACATTTCAATATTATATTACAGTAAAATATGTTTAGCAAATGTTAAACATAAAATACAGAAACAGAACAAACTCATAAAGCAACAAAACATCAATCTGTTCTAGTCAGAATCTGAGAAATCAAGTAAAAAAATAAACCCTACATGCTAAAGAATAGCTTTGGTGAAATGTGCAATGGCACAATGGCTTTCTCTCTTGTGTATTTGAACAAGTTTGAGCCAAGTAAATATTTGAATGCGTAGCAAAAAAGAAAAACTCTCCTGGAATGAGCTAGTCATATGAAAGCATTAATAAGAGTGTAGAAATGCCAAATGAAGCGTTTCTGTTCAGTCCTCAGAGGTTTAACCTCTTACCAAGAATCCTGAACATTAATGCTTGCTGTTGGCTTTGATGGGAACGCCGATAGAGTGTGTTTTCATGCCAGTGCGTAATTTGGAGAGAAGGCTTTTAAAGCAGGCAGACACTATAAACAGCCTCCAATTAACAACCGGAGCATCAACAAGTGCCATAAACAAAATGCTTTTTTCTCATGTTTATCAAGGCTGAAATGTTGGCGGTGGTTTTCAGCGTCGGGGAGGTCAAATATCTATCACTAACTCACAAAAACGGTTGATTATGTGCAGTTTTATTTCACAGAAAAATGCCAAATTAGACAATTTCCAATTGGAAAGCGTGTGAGAAAACATGCTGAGTCTATTACTTCAGAAATCTCAACATGAACTTTTTTCAACAAATGATCTGAGCTGCTATCCACTGTTTTTTACACTTTCAGTGTAAAAGTGAAATTACTGAAATTACATGAGCACTGTTCAACATTGTAGATTGTCAATTTAACTCTTTGGCAATTAATAACTTTTAACACTGCAAATATTACACCGCTAATGTTACTGTGTACGGTTAATGTTTTAATGTATTTGTTGATTTATTCATATTTTTATTTATTTTTATTTATCTGTTTATTCATTTATTCAGTCAATTATTATTTTAATGATTTAATCATTTCATTAATTTATTCTTAATTTATTAATTTATCCATTTATGTATTAATTTGTTTACTTTTAAATTAATCATCCATCCATCCATTCAATCATTCATTAATTTTATTTTCAATTTAACCGTTAATGTTTTAAGTTAATAATTTTATTTATTCAATCATTCATTTTAGTTTTTATTTACCCGTTTCTTTATATATTTATTTATTTAAATTTTTTTCTCTGTTAATTCATTTGTTCATTACTTCATGTATTCAATCATTTTATTTTTTACCCATTTATTTATTTATTAATAAATCTATAAATTCATTATATTTTGATATGTTCAATCATTTTTATTTAACCATTTTTATTTGTTTATTTACCATTCATTTTATTTTTGTGTTTTCATATTTATTTTCTATTTGTTAATTTATTCATTGTTTAATTCCTTCTTTCATTGCTTATCTTTCATTAGTTTTTTAAATTTATTTATTTATTCTTATGTCGGCAGCGAGCCTATCCTCAAGGCAAGTGAATAATTAAAGTCAGACAATTAACATAATATATTTACGTGATACTTTTTCCAAATGGTCTCTCGTTGTATGAAACAGCAATCTGAGCAATAAAAATGTACTCAGGATGTGTTGTGGTAATGAACACTCTCAGAAATAAAGGAACAAAGCTGTCACTGGGGCGGTACCTTTTCAAAAGGACATGTTTGTACATAAAAGGGTCCATTTTGGTACCTTAAAGGTACATATCAGTACTTAAAGTGTAATAGGTACAAAAGTGTACCCACCCCAGTGACAGCTTTTGTACCTTTATTTCTGAGTGAATACTAACGCAAATGGCATTTAGCAACAAGTAAATACTGCTCTAAGTAGAGATTACATCTACATTATGCAGCAAACAAAACATTTGTACATTCACTTGCCTCCTCCACCCAAACCTGCGGTGCAGTAACGAAGTGATTTACCACGGTGAACAGAGCAGCTGTGCTCGAGCGGGGCAGAACGATCCCTGGAGGCTGTGAATTTCAGCCATTAGTTCTGCACTAGTATGCCGGGACACAGAAGGCACGTGAGCGCTAGAATAATGATTGCTTCCAGATAACAGGAGCATTCAGAAGAGAAAGAAAGCACAGGCAGTGAATAGATGCCCTCAGCGCAGGGCCACAGGAGGAGACGCACAGTATTGTTTTATACTAAAGGAGCATAAAAGATTGTAATCAGTTCATTAAATGTCTCGGTGTTATCTGTGCTGGGAACCGTCTGGATGGACACGTTCTCGGCTCCGGACAAACAAGACCAACAACTGCTGCACAATGGTTTAAACTGTTTAAGACTGAAGCAGACGGTTTAAGATTTGATAAAAGATACACTGTCAAATAAAATGCAATTTATCTTCCCTTTCTAACAAAAGGAGAAAAAAGGCAGGAACAGAAGTTGTTTCTTGAACAATCAGAAATACTAACAAATAAATGAATGAGCCAGTAATTGTCAAATACACTTACTTTAATAGAATTAGTATAAATAGCAACTAAAACTGACTTACACACACACACACACACACACACACATATATATATATATATATATATATATTAGTGTTATGGTGATACAAAATCATTGTAAGATTATTTATTTATTTAAGCTTTTTTTAATTATTTTTATTTCTTTTTTATTTTTAAGATATTGAAAGTCTTTTTTTTTTTTGTTTTTTAAAACATGTTTTTTAAAAACATATATTTTTAATATGTTTTAGTTTTTGATATTTTAGTAAGCCTATACATTAAGTTAAAACTAAAATGAGAAATGTTTCTTAGTACAATGATAATAACACACACACACATATACACTATTACTAATATTAATATTACACTAATCTTTTGTAGTCAGTTTTCTATTTTTTTTACATTTTCTTTTTCATTTCAGTTAAAAATGTAGCAGTTTAGTTTTTTTGTTTTAATCCATTTATTCTTTTGTTTTAGCTTTAGCTATTTTAGTACATCAGGGTAACCTAAACTAAAATGAGAAATGGTACTTTACTGTAGACATCATAGTTTGAATTAATTAAATATTTAATACTGAATAATAATATTATTAATAAATAAATGTATTGAACGTATTCTAAGGTATCTTCATGGAGTTCCAACAGAATTATATATAACAATATGGTATATTAAAGCCATAGTACATTTGGAAGAGAGTTCCAACAACATTTTTAGAGATTTATGTGTGTGTGTGCGTGTGTATACAGTAGGGCAAAAAAGTATTTAGTCTGTCACCAATTATGCAAGTTCTCCCACTTAAAAAGATGAGAGGCCTGTAATTTTCATCACAGATGTACCTCAACTATGAGAGACAAAATGAGAAAAAAAAATCCAGAAAATCACATTGTAGGATTTTTAATGAATTAATTGTTAAATTCCTCTGTAGAATAAGTTTTTGGTCACCTACAAACAAGATTTCTGGCTCTCACAGACCTTTAAATTCTTCTTTAAGAGGCTCCTCTGTCCTCCACTCGCTACTTGTATTAATGGCATCTGTTTGAACTGGTTATCAGTATAAAAGACACCTGTCCACAACCTCAAACAGTCCCACTCCAAACTACACTATGGCCAAGACCAAAGAGCTGTCAAAGGACACCAGAAACAAAACTGTAGACCTGCACCAGGCTGGGAAGACTGAAGAAATCAACTGTGGGAGCAATTATTAGAAAATGGAAGACATACAAGACCACTGATAATCTCCCTCGATCTGGG
>JAUCMR010000088.1:27445-39505 GCA_032357425.1 Enteromius argenteus
AACCGAGACAAGCGAACCGAACGGTTCGGTTTTTTTTCATGAACCGTGCCACCCCTAATATATATATATATATATATATATATATATATAGTATTAATAATTTAAAGCAGCTTTTATTTTTAGATTTCCATTTACTTTTAGATGCAGTTTTAGTAATATTATTTATTGTCATTATTATTATTATTATTATTATTATTAGTAGTAGTATTTAATTATATATATATATATATATATATATATTATTAATTATAATTTATTTTATATACTATTATTTAAAATATTCCAAGCTGCATTACAGCAATTTTACAATAATTAAGGCCATTTTAGGCATTTCAATTCACTTCCATTTTAACTGCACTGCCTGAACGTGATACAATCTCTTTAATAGACTACTGCTTTTATCAAGCCATAAAGTTACCACGAACACTTTAACACAACTTGCAAGTGTATTAGAGACAGTCTCTCAGGAAAAAATCTCTTTCTTGGCAGAAGAAAGTGGATGGTAGTACCAGCTGTGCAATTGGCACGGCTTCTCTGTGCAACTTGGCTGGGAAATAGGAAGTGCTTTTTACTGGAGCGATGGAGAAGGGGAGGAGGTGAAGAGAGGAAGGCGTTGGGGTTAAATATGAGTATGGAGGGGGCATCCTGAAAGACCCACAGTGTGTTACGAGCAAGGAGAACTCTGGGAAAAAAACAAAACAAAAAGAAAGTGTGGTGGGGGCTTCCTACCGGAGAGAGCAAGACTTGAGAACAATGCTGTGAAACGCAGCCAACACCCAGCACCCTCTCTGCCGCGGTCGCATCCATCAACACTGAACTCTTATGATCGGCACGTCCAGGCCTTCCAAACAGGGCCGTAATTCTCCAGAGAGACTCCACAATATCTAAATGGGACCACTGAGGTCATCCATACGCTGTTGTACTAAAAATTGATTAAGATACATACACCCTTGTGAAAAAGAAGTGTGCTTAAAGTTGCCTTGTTATGGATTCTTGAAAATGAGCTTTTGTGCAGTGTGCAGTGTGTAAGTGAAAGGAAAACATCCTGCAAAGTTTTAAATCTGTGTATAAAGTTACTGTCTTTAGATGAAATCAACCAATCACTGAAGGGGTTTGGAAAAATTAATCGCTGAACAAATAAGGTACAATTAAATGCATATTATAAGAAAATGTACGTGTTTTTGCATACATGTCAACCTGTTGTTTGGGACTCCCAAAACCAAAATATGAACCTTTCATAATAGGGGTACTTTAATTGTAATGAATGTGCATTTGTAGTGTGCTTCAAAAAGTATGTTTTTTTAAAATTGATTAAAATTGTAATTGTTATTGAGTATTATATAATATAATGAGTGAAATTACATAAATGGGTGAAATATTGATATTTTTTTTTTTGATGCAGATATCTTAACGTCTTCGACCCATGCATACAATTTGCACTAGAAATGACATTAGTTTATCATAAATGCTCATCAGTAAATTCTGTATCTAATTTAAACATATTTTAAAGACAGTAAAAGTACTGTAAAAAAAAGAAAGATGATTGCAGTACTGTATGTTTACAAGAAAATACTATTTTAGTATTATTATTAATACTATACTTCAAAATGTCACCTTTTCCAATATACTACTTGCCATTCCTCTGTAATGAAATTATTTCTACACCATTTTGTATAGGCTATATTTTGTATTAAACTATATTATTTATGTAATAAGTGTTTTTAAAAATATGCTAACATGGTACTTATTATTTATGATTTATCCTGCACTTGTGGACCAAATGGATAAACCTTAAATATAAATACTTCAATATATACTTCACTAGTCTGTTCTTACATAAACTCAAGTGCACTAATCTAAGAAGCTTCCAGCAGGTCTGAGATCAGTCCAGGGTTGATGGCACTTTTTCTCCACACGTCTGTAATGGCTGCAGGGTCTGTGACAGTCAGCGCTTCACAGCTGACCTGTTAAGTCTCACACTGAAAGTGTGAACGAAACTGCATAGGCTCTAATTAAACGCATTTTGTAAGCATAAGGAAAAGCCTGATATAATAGGGGACATTCGAGAGAGTTCTTGTAGGTTTGAGAAGTTGTTTTAATGATCATTTTGCACTAGTTAGTGTTGTTTACTAGATGAGCAACAATTTTACTATTGTTTACACTTGCATGCTAAAAAAAAAAAAGAATATCTAATAGAATAAAATAAAATACAAATCTGAGATGTGGACCAAAAGTACAAAAATATTTAATAAAAATTGCAATGCATTTATTTATATGCTACAAATGATTACATTTGTCATTTAATGTTTTAAAAAGCTTAAACGCATTACATTTTCTTCAGTATTTTTCTGAAAAAGAATGACACACATTTACTGACTGGTTTGTAGTTTTTAACACAAGTCATAATCTACGTTTTGACAAAATCTCATATGCTAGATAACATTGCATTGGAGACAAATCTACAGAATCTGCAACAACAATGTAGAAATTTTCAAGGTATAAAAGTAGCCGTTCTTAATGTAAAATCATGCAAATATGCTACAATGCAAATGCAAGAATTGACAGATAATGTGTTTCAATAGACTGTTTCCGGTTCTATTTTCTGCAGTTGCACATGTAACGATACCTACGTGTTGTGCATGCCAAACAGCTCTAATTCCATGCAAACTGCTCTTCAGGTGCACAGAAAGTATGCATTTGACTAGGCTAGAGTATCCTGTGACACAACACACTTTCCATGCCTGAAGTGGTCTAGCCGTTTATTTTTATCAGACAGACACAGGCGTGACATACCAGCATGTCCGCCTGCATTGTTTGTGTTGCGGAAGTAACTACGGTTGAAATCTGAAGCTGCTGTGCCGCACATAACATCACTCTCATAGAGGAATCTTCCAAGCTATTCTGAGCCTTGGAAACCACGCATCCCTTTTCACCAGTGTGTCCATACTGGAAATTCTTACGCTGCTAAACAACATGCATATAAACAATGCTTCTTCCTCCAAATACTTCCCTTTTGCTCACATTCAGGTGTTTAAATTTAGATCCAGCAGGTCTCATAGTCACAGTATTGTCTGCTGCACTGCTTTCCTGGAGGTTATTCTTTCATTTCAACACGTATCTTCACTGTCTTGTGTGTGTCTATAGTCACGTTCTACAAGACCAGGTCAGTCTGAGTCATATCAGAAGTGTGTTGCTGCACCAATTATTCATACTTGGTTTGTTATTTGGAACCTAAAACTACAAGAGTTTTTTAACAATATATTGATACCCCAGAAGTATCTATTACTTTCAGCCCAACAAATATGACTGATGGAAGTTGATGAGTAGATGGATGGATGGATGGATGGATGGAAATTGATGGATGGATTGAAGTGGATGGATGGATGTCATTCCTGCCTATTTTTGTCTGTGCAGATAGATGGATCTAGATAGAAAAACGTCATGGAAGTGGATGGATGGATGGATAGATGGATAGATGGAAGTTGGTGAATGGATGGAAGTTGATGGATGGATGGATGGATGGATGGAAGTTGATGAATGGATTAAAGTGGACGGATGGATGGACAAATTGATGGACCGATAGATAGATGGTTGTGGTTAATTCCTATTTGTGTAGATAGACAGACTTATCTACACAAATCTATATAAAAAATAGATAGATGGATGGATGGATGGATGGAAGTTGATGAATAGATGGATGGATGGAAGTTGATGGATGGATTGAAGCAGATGGATGGATTGAAGCAGAAGGATGGATGTCATTCCTGCCTATTTTTGTCTGTGCAGACAGATGGATCTAGATAGAAAAACGTCATGGAAGTGGATGGATGGATGAATGGATAGATGGAAGTTGGTGAATGGATGGAAGTTGATGGATGGATGGATGGATGGCTGGATGGAAGTTGATGAATGGATTAAAGTGGACGGATGGATGGACAAATTGATGGACAGATAGATAGATGGATGTGATTAATTCCTATTTGTGTAGATAGACAGACTTATCTACACAAATCTATATAAAAAAATAGATAGATAGATGGATGGATGGATGGATGGAAGTTGATGAATAGATGGATGGATTGAAGCAGATGTATGGATGAATGTCATTCCTGCCTATTTTTGTCTGTGCAGTTAGATGGATCTAGATAGAAAAATGTCATGGAAGTGGATGGATGGATGGACAGACTGATGGACTGATGGATGGAAGTGGATAGATGGATGGATGTGATTCATGAATATTAGTGTAAATAGACAGATAGACAGACTCATCTACACAAATCTATATAAAAATAGATAGATAAATAGATAAATAGATGGATGGATTGAAGTGGATGGATGGATGGATGGATGGATGTTGATGGATAGATGGATGGATGTATAGAAGAAAGCTGATGGATGGATGGAAAAAAATACCAACAAAGGTCAGGTAGTAGAGACAAACGATGCAAGTGATGGCAATCCTGCACAACAATGTTGTCTTTTATGAGCCTTTAATTCTCAGCACTTAAATATGTCAGAACTAAAATATTCAACAACTCCATAAGCAGACTTAATCCTCAGAGACTTTTGAGTCTTTCAGACACCTCCTTCTCTTCATAGTCAGCGTTATCCATATTTGAAAACCAATCAGTCGACGTTTAAAAGACCAATGACATTTCAACTGCAGTTCATATTAGAAAAGTCTCTCCTCGTTTGTGCTCACAGAGATTATGAGTGAATTATTTTCTTCTACGGCCCATTTCACATGCCTCTCGTCTGAAGTTTTATTGCCGAGTCATCTTGAACTCAAGAGAGGGTTGAGGAAGGTCAAGCACATAATGCTAAATTAAAGAGCTGTTTCCATACTCCACTTTAGGAGGTGTCACAGCTGTCCACAGTAAGAAGATTAAGCAGTCGGACCTTTGCCGTGACAGCTAGTTAATCAGTCATGCCTATTTTTGTCTGTGCATTAACATTTAAATATCCACATAACACCTAAACATTGTGCTTTGCATGGAAGATTTACATTAAAAGGTTATATCCTACACTTTAATTATCACCAAGTCCACATATAATTTAAGTCCTGATTTACTAAACCACAATGACTTGACACCAGAATTTTGTCCCATTAGTATGTGTTCTTTCATTAGTCCGAACCTCAAGGGGGCGATAGAGTTTCCTTTAAAAATCTATTATATGTGCTGGGTAGATTGCTTGCAAATTGTAGTTTGTTACTGATTCAAATTTGCATGACAAAGATTGAAGTCTGTAACATAATCCATTACATGACACATTTTAGGTAACTGAACACTTAACAGTTCAGGCTAATAAAATAAAAATGTTGAGGACGCAAACATGCGCTTGTGCTCTGACACATTTTGTAATGCAGTCGTATGACTGAGTTTGTGCCCTTGCATAAAGTTTTTCAGGCCTAAAATTTGTAAACAAACCATTTTTGCGGCTAATTTTTGATAAAAAAAGTGGACTGGGAAGGAAGCTTTACACTGTGAACATTGTGAGCATGTCTACACAGTACAACAAACTCTTGTTTCTAAACAGCAAGAAAAATCCTGCTTTCCATGACATGTCTCCTTTAATTCACAATGACTGTCTTAGGCAGCTGTTTGCGTCTCTATTGGAGCAGTGCACATGTCTAACTGTGAGCACTTCAGATGAGACAAACACTTTGAAGGGCACTTCATTAAACGCAGCATGTAATGCAGTCGGAGGAGAGACCCTGACGAGTGATTGACAGCCACTGTGTGAAGCCTTCGGTGTCAATGGAGAGCTGTTTGCTATTCAGTGCACGCGCCGCCTGAGCTTAACACTCGTCCTGAGAGAGTGTTTGTCTCTGACAAGATATTGGCAATCGTCTCACGTCTGCAACTCTGCAACACAGTCGTGACGTCAGACCGAAGGTAAGAGCTCGACTTGATTCATGAAAACCAGGGTGAAATGAGACCTACTGACAGACTAAAAACACCCATGTCTTGGCATATAAATGAGGTAGTGCTGTTTACTCGTGCTAGAGAAACTGATTCACAGTTCTGCGCAAGACCATACAGATTTTACAGTATGCCTGTTGGGTGGACAAAATGAAAATAATTTGTGCAATATACACAATTATATGCTGCATTAAACACATCAACATTAACCAAAGCTCATTTCAGAAGACATCAGCTGATCAATCTAGATAATCTCTTACCATTTAAGATGATTTCCTTGTGGATTTATCCTGTAAGCATCCATTTTGGTAAATGCAAGTAGCAACACCCTAGTAACCCTAGTAACATCCAGGCAATAGCCAAGCAACACCCTGGCAAACAACAACAAAACCCTACCAACTGCCTTTTACCAGCCATAACATTCTGGCAATAGCTGAGAAAAACCCTGGAAAACAATCACAATAGCCTAGCAACAACCTGGTAAACAGCCCCAGCACCCTGCCAGTAGCAACACCATGAAAACCAAACACAACAACCTGGTTAACACTCTTGAAACCAGCTACAGCAACCTGGAAACTAGCCACAACATGTCAACAATAGCCCCTGGAAACCAATCAGAATAACCTAGCAACACCCTGGAAACCAGCTCCAAGACCCTGGCAATAGCCTCTGGAAACCATCAACAAAACCCTTGTAATAGCCTAGTAACCCTCTGGAAACCAGCCACAATATTCTAATAAAAGCCTAGCAACACAGTGACAATAGCTTAGAAACACCCTGAAAACCAACCACAATATAAACTAGCCTGATAATGTCCTAGCAACACCCTGGAAACCAACCAGAACAACCTGGCAGTAGCGTAATAACACTCTGGAAACAGCCACAACATTCTGGCAATAGCTTAGAAACACCAGAGAAAACCAACCACAACATCTTGGCCCAACAACACCCTGGAAAACCAGCCCCAGCACCTTGCCAGTAGCAAAACCCTGGTAACCAGCCACAATATACTGGCAATAGCCTAGCAACACTCTGTCAAGAAGCCACAATAGTCTAGCAACACCTAGGAAACCAGCCAATAGCCTAGCAACAAGCTATCACTGCAGCTACAAATCACTAGCATTTGAAATGCAACATGCTAAATAGTCTCCAAACACTTTAGTAAAGACACAGCAAAATCTATGGACATTATTTTTATTCCACAAGCCATCTGCTGTCAGAGAGTCAACTTGCATGTCCTTTCAGTCCATTTGCTGTTTTTCTTTTGAACAGGTGTATGTAGCATAATTTCACACATCTAAAGTCTGACCATTTAATTTTTTGAAATCACACGTTTGTTTGTTTTTTTCCTATTTATATAAGGTTAAAATACCTATTTACAAAATACACATTACTAAAATGTGATTCCCTTTTTTTTTTCTCTCATATCATGATATAATATCGATATTGTCCGGACAATGGAAAATATTGTGATATGAATGGACTGACATCAATACACTACAGTTAAACGCTTCAGCAAAAATTTTTGCTAAGTGAGCTGTATAATTCATCAGACTTATAAGCATTTTTCTCCTTTCTTGGGCATTCAACAGCAGAATATTTGTATTGAATACATTTGTTTTTCATGCAACATCTAAATTGCATTAAAACACATTATATTATAGCCAGTATTTGCTTGTGTATTTGCTCAGTGTAATGTTAAAATGTTTCTGAAACAGAAATTGTTGCAAATATTCCATTATGAGTATGCTAGTCCAATTGTGTTGCTGTTCAACATTTCAAACTGCAGAAATAACCGTATAACTTGAAATTATTGTCTGTGATAATCAGCATGCAGTGAATGTTGTCTGAAGTCATCAGGGTAAAAATCACCCACATTGTTCCTTAAAGTAGATGCATGAGGATAATTTATCAAAGCTCTAATGCTCTGTCCTCAGATCAGACAGCACTGAGACACATCCAGATCAAATTAATTCCTCTACAATAGAGGTGACACAGAGGTGAAAACAAACCCCAGGATCCCAGCGTGACTTATGCACAGTTCCTCTTACAGGTTTTGTGATCTTCATCTTGTTTGATCAGCTTGATGGAAAAAAATCCAGCACACAAGCACGGTGAAAAGCTTTGAAGTGAAGATAATGCATCAGGTCTAATGTGTTCTCCAAGAGCAAAAAACTGGATAGTTTTTCTGTGTAACAATTTTGGCTTGGGGTTCAAAGTGTGAGATTTTCCAAGGGCGGAGAGCATGTGCTGAATGGAAACAAAATGCATTAGACCTATCTTATTATTTTACGTATAACAAATGCAATTACTACACAAACCAAATGAATAACGGTTGTATAATTGAAAAATTACACACCAATATTGCCAGCCATTTAATCATATTCTTTATCTCGAAACTTAACTTCTTTTTTTAAATAAACAGAATTTTGATCAAACTGCAACCAATTATTTTCAAAATGTTTATGCAAAATCTAAAACGGTAAAATGTTTTTTTTTAACACCTAAATCAGCAAAGAAGAATATTTTATACTTACAATTTATTTATATTTTTATTTATATGCAGTACATACCAGTTAACATATGTAATAATATTTTTGTTTAAAAAAAATAAAATAATTAACATTAAAAATAACAAGAAATATTAAAATACTTTTAGTATTTTATATTTCTAAACACAAAGATGTAACCAATTATATTTAAAATGTTCATGTATATTATATGTAAAATGTACATATAATTCTAGGTACTGACAAAAAAAGCATAACTTATTTTGCCAGTATATTATTTATATTAGCTAGACTAATCACTCCATTTAAACTTTATGAAAGTGTACAGCCAATAAAAAGTGCATTAAAATCATTGCAATATTCATAAATGCAAGCAAAATAATGCAATTGTAAATATTCAATCTGTCAGTTCTAAATAAAGGCCTCAGAAAAAAACAAACAAAAACAACAGGCCTTTCGGGACTGCAATGAGTTTACAAGGTCAAATCTCTGTTTATGATCTCACTTCTCGGATATGAAGAGATTCCTCCCTTCCCTTAGTGACTTTCTGGAAAATTATTTCATATCATTCAGAAGAAAAACAAACAATTAGAGGCAGATAAACGATGAAAATAGAATGATTTTTTTGATGCTGCTCAACATCAAATGAAACAACTGATAAAAACACGCAGGGCAGCCAAAAATAAAATCTCATACCCAATGTCAGCGTTCTAGAATATTCTAACAATCTGCTCGTCCAAGATAAGCAAAGAGCAGATAAACATTTGAAGTAAACATAAATGCAAATTTGCAGGTAATGGCTTAATGATGCTAAATTTCATAGCGTGAATGAGATTTTCCCAATCACTTTCCCCAAAAAGCTTGCTTGTTTGTTAATACACCCTGCAAACATTTCTGCACATTAACTCTTATATCCCAGTAAAAACACCACTGAACGCTAAACGCTGTAGCTCTGAAAGGCCCTGCCAGACTTAATGACCTTAGCGACCGTGTCCAACCCTGACAAGCGCCGCTGGAGACGAAGGACGTGTGCGAAACGCCACAGCACGTTCTAATGAGTCCACAGCTCCAGTCCAGCCCGAGGATAAAAACACTCATAACAGATATATTTCGCACCATTATACCGTATACGGCACACATCAATAAAACAAAATGTCTTCCTGGGAAATAGGTGTAATGTGACTTCCAGCTGTGAATGCTGAGACACGTGCAAACTTTTCATTTGGCACGTTGGCACCAACTTTTCACTGACTGCATACAAATGAACCTTATTAAGTGTGATTTTCCCTAATGAAGCAAACCGGGGCTAGTTGTCACACTGGCTACTGTGTATCCCACACACACACAAAAAATTCTATCGAAAGCCTAGTTAAACAGAGGAACTGGATAGTTTATATTTTTAATTATTCACATAATTTCTAGCAAACAGCCAACTGTAGCCAATTATATTCAAAATGTTTCATGCAAGAATTGAAACACAGTAAATATCTAGAGTTAAAAAAATAAACAAAGCATACACCAGTTTTACTAAATTAACAAGGAAGCATGATATCTATTTGTTTGTTTGTTTGCATAAGCCTACAGTATGAACTAATACAGCAATACACGCTAATTAAAAGCTACATTTACAAACATATTTAAACATGATATAAATACATGACAATTCAGGATTATTTCCAGTTCATTGTTGCAGAAAAAAAGCAACAAATAAGACTAGTTGTCACACTGGTTATATATATATATATATATATTTAAACAGATGAATAAAGGCATATTTCATAATTTATTTCCACAATTTTGATCAGCCATTGCAGCCAATTATATTCAAAATATTTCATGCAAGAACTAAAACAGTAAATAGAGTTAAAAATGTTAAAAAACAGTAAATAGAGTTAAAAATGATCAAAGCATATCAGTCTCACTACATTAACAAAGAAGCATGATATGGATTTATTTATATGCACCAATACAACAATACATGCTAATTAGCAGCTTTCTTTACGTATTTCAACATGATTTATGAACATTCATAAAAAATACATGATTTCTTCCCAGTTCATTTTGCAGAAAAAAGCCAAGATTAAGGCTAAGTGTCTCACTGGCTACTGTATATAGTCAGTTTCGGAGGTTTATTTCAATTAATTTCCACTATTTTAAAATAAAATAGCCACTGTAGCCAATTATAATTTCATTTAGACAATTATAATTGCTTCATGCAAGAAACTAAAAGGTTTTCATTGTGACAACTTACCCCATACAGAGTGATAACATGCCCCACTATTGTATAATGTGTCTAAAATATATAATTTAATGTTCTGTCCCTCTTGAAGACAAAACACAATTTATGTACATCTATACAGAAACTGACTCGGACAGAAACTGGACTCTTTTATTCATTATGTAAGCAACCAGTTTGGTGTGGTTTAATGACCAGTGGTTGAGCACCATTAAGACTGATTAAACACATTGTGGATTTGAAAAGAGAGACGAAATCTTATTAACAGCTCCGAACAAGGCGTTTCATTACTGTGAAGTTTCCGTGACTGTCAGAGCCATGCAAATGAGACAGTTACCAAACCAATCTCTGCCCAGATTTGCTTTATTTTCTTGTAACAGTCTGCAATAAAACAGCCAACACTCGTTTTTACAGCGCTGCTCATGTCTCTCGGCAGATCACAGAGAAATTACAGAGGAACAAAGAGGGAGAAACCAGAAATTAGCTGTGGCTTTTGTGGATGAAACATATAATTTACATTTTGATACTGCCATTAAAAAATTCCACTGAAGAGCTCCAAGCGAAAAACATCAGCGCCAAGTCGACAGCTATTAAATGCTTAAGCTTGAAGCTAAATGTCAGTTCTGTGCTGGTAACCGATAAAAACAGACATAACCGGATGGATAAATGCAAACACAGATCTTTTCAGATATCATAATAATAATATATAATATATACAGAGTCGGTAAGTCTCTTCTGCTCACTAAGGCTGTATTTATTTGGTTAAAAATAAAAACAATATTACCCTTTAAAATAACTGTTTTCTATTTTAATATATATTAAAGTGTAATTTATTCCTTCAGAAATAATTGTAATGTTTATTTGCTGCTCAAGAAACATTTCTTGATGCATTAATGTTGAAAACAGTTGTGCTTCATCATATTTTTGTCGAAATCTGGATATATATGATAATAATAACATTTCAAAAACCTCGATTAATTTATTTTGAAACAACATTTCTCAGGGCCCGAGGCCACTTGAAATAAAATATGCTAAAATGCCAGTGTAACAACAGTACAAAACGACTCAATGACAGTTAAATAGTCAAATTTCAACTAGTTAAGTAGTCAATACAGATTATCTTCAATCTCAAAATTGGCATTAATATAAATAGTTCTCGGTCATGTGTCCTTGTTGACCCTTCAGAAGATATCTCCTGTCAGAAGCCTCTGTTATGTTAGAAGCACTTAGTTCGCGGAGTGTGCAACAGCGGCTGCGCGTAAGTGATCTTTAATACAGTATATTCTTTAGGTTGTGTTAAATTATTGCACAGTGCTAGAAAGTGTATTTTTCGTTTCCTGCCTATTTGTCGTGTTGTTTTTCGTTGTAATTAGCACATTTGATTAGAGTA